>CABFWB010004193.1:0-32866 GCA_902151455.1 Timema bartmani
TCAAAATCTCGAGTTCGATTTTTTTGACGATCACCATACTTTCTCTACCTGTAAGATAGAGAGAAAGTAAAAACTGACCCATTTATTATTAGTAGCTTACTTTTCTTAGAAACGCGTCTTGCTATCTTTTCAGACTCTACGCATATGTATTAACTACGCTAATGTTTTAGGGATGAGGAAAGTTGAATTCATATGAAGTGTACCTAGTGATATAAAAAACCCGAGTATATATTTTTGTGGTTAAATACCACTTACCCAAAATGAGTATTTTAGTGGATTTTAATAGTTTATTGGGCTTAACTGCTTATCAACCCATAGTCAGTTTATCCATTGCATATGATGAATAAAATAAATAGTATGATAGAGATTGAAAAAAAAAATTAAGAATCCAGCTAACTATCTGAAAAAATTAATATTTCAAGATGACTAGTAAAATAGTTCCTCAATCTAAGCCCTTCCAGTGAGTTTTTTTTTAAATACTGGTACTGCACTACAATTAAAAAATACAATCTTTTTTTGATCTAGCATGGACATTTCCCATCTTTGTACAATTTTCTCACGAGCTAGGATAACAATAACAATCACACCTCTATTTAAATCACAATAGTATTCTTTACTCATGAATTTACAATATTACGGATGTATCACAGTTCCTCGGTATTTGATCACGTTAATGTTCTATCAATGTGAATCAGAAAGTGATTCAGACTTTTCACGGTCTGAATAGTTTGGGCTTGGTTCTTCTTCAAACTCTTCTGTTTCTGAATCTACTTTTCTATTTGTTGTGTCTTTCCCATCTCCTGACTTTTCTCGTCTTATAACATACTAAACTTCGTAAACTGGTACTTTCATTGGACTCATTCTCATTTAAACCTGGTTTTGTTATAGGTTTTTGATTTAACAATTTCCAGTTGAATGCCGAATAGGTTAGTTTGTCAGCCTTTACTTATATCAAGCGATTTCTCTTTTTATTGTGGATCCATATGAATGTGTTGTTCATAATATTTCTGTGTCCACTGATGCTATTGGTGCGCTTAGTATCCCAATGGCAACTTCCACCAATTCGTGTGTCCCTCTTAAACCTGTCCACCAGAGTATGGGGCTTACTTTGCCAACTTGGTCCAATACAAACTTCCTTGCCCAGAGTCCATCTTTGTATCTGTAGTTTTGCCACCTCTTATTTTAATTCTATGTTATTCAGTCCCATGTTTTTTCCCACATCACACATAAAAATTATTGAATCATTTAATTTAATAGGATTGAAAAAGTTCCATGCAGTGCCTTTCTTCTTTTCCATTTTTAAATTTAAATAACTGCATTGACCTTATTATCAATCTCTTAAAAGTTTAAGCTCTACACCTGAAGCTATTTCTCGACCATACTTTTAATAGGAAAATTAACATGTCCACCTCAGCGTTACCAGGTTTGGAATCATGATTTTCCCTTAGACTTTGATAAATTTCCCTCTTTTATTAAAATGTCCCTGCTTGTCCACTCATAAAAAAGATAGTAAGATAAATGAATTAAAAAACATTTTAAATTTGATTTAAGTTTATTTAATATATGTAGTTATAACAAAAATTAGAGGTACAATGCTGTTAGATGATATTTTTTGAAAATACCCATTTTTTGGGCTACTCGATCCATATCATAACATATCAAATAATCAAAGAGCAATGTCATAGCATCATCTAAACAGTTGGTGGGATGAGAAGAACATGCTAGATTAATTATAATAAACCAGTACGTGTCAGAAAATAATCCAACAATCTCTCTACTAGATGTCATTACCAAAATATAGGTTAACTAGAATACTATTGAAGCAATATTCTAACCACACTGAGTGAGCTTCCGTCTCTGTAATTACCAGATTTTTTCCCTGATTGGGCCACGGATCTCTTTTTCAATCCAACTATAAAATTGCAGAACAGTTTCAATAGTATATTTAAAAAATTAGATTTCCATTTTTAACTTGTGTAAGATGAATTCAGACTACGCTGACGTTTCGTGATATTATAAAGGATTAGTAACAAAACCATTCCAATAAATTATATTGAAGTGCTCAGTGCTCACACAGCCGTGATATGTTGTGTTGTGATGTTATGTGTTATCTGACGCCGGGATGCTTGTTAACATGCCGTGACAATCAGTCCAAGATCTGAATTGTCTTCTCTCTTCTTTTATTTTGCCTTATCTTTTTACCCAGGTCATCCACATATTTACAGCAATGGAGCAAGAAAAATAACGCATTTGTGTGAAAGAAAGGTAAATAGTCACTTAAGAAAAATCACCCTCAATGTAGCAGGACTTTATTCGAACCCCAATCTCCCAATCGCCGGTGATTCAGAACAGTTTCAAACCTAAGAAAAAGTTTTACAAATTTATTTAGAAGAGTTGTTTTTAATAATTTATTTTGGTTTTTATTAAGAAATCTGGTGTTTCTGGGGACTTTATGCTTACAATCCTAAACCACGGCGAACCTCACCCACTGACGTTTATTCTAAGTATTTGGACATAATTTGAGCACAATCCCCCCGTATACGCTCGAAACCTGCTTTGTTGGCCACATAGTCTAAGGCGTCACTCCCATGTTAGATTAGACTACTGATTACAGGGAGATTGGAGTTCGAATCCCGGTCGGGTGTACTGAATGTGGTTTCCCAAAATTGTTTTCCACTTTCCCTTCTCGCAAATGTGGGTACACTTCCTCTAAATTCAAGTTTTTCTTTTCTAGCTCATTCTCATAATTAGTACATAATGTATACAGCCTGAACGGTTAGTAGGACGTGGTGCTAATAACTAAACAATATACATTCGATGGTAAACCTTTCTTTAAATCCATGTGGACCCCATCTTGGTCCGTCATCCCCGTCATTCATCTCATATCAACACCTGTCAATAAACATCCGAACACCAGTTTGGAACTCTTCTCTCATCGGATGTAACCATCCATGTCCTCCCTACTCATCTGACAAATGACAGTAGAATCCTACTTGACATAAAACAGTAGCATCCTACTCCACAAACGGCGGTAGCTTCCTTCTCAACAGATGACATCCTCCTACTCGATAAACTGGAGGTAAAAAGTTTCGTTGTTATTATGTACGCTCCGATGTCATTATTGACTATCAAAGATATACATTTTCAGGAAGATTCAAGCTCCAATAGTATATGCTATTCAGCACTGTAGTGGTGGTAACTGACAGCTTGCAAAATTTACCAAATCTACTCTTATGCATCCATTCGCCAAACCATAGTATGTTGAGCTTCTGTCACGTTGGGCAATCAAAACTTTCAGAACAAACAGTTTGTTTTTGACTTTATTTCTTAAAGCGTTTATACATTATTTTAACATGAACTTATGAAAATAACCGTTTGGATGTTCCTATTTCTATGGAAGTGGCATCTGTAGTTTTCTTTAAAATGCTTTACAAACGAGAGGTTATAAAAGGCTGCCTTTCCTTCATAAACTAAAATGGTAAACCGAATGAAATCAAAGTGGTTGATGACGTCATATAAACTATTTTTAGATGTGTTTACAAACAAACTTTTATTTTGAAACTAATATTTTATATGGTTCTTTCTCTAAGTTATAAAAAACATTAACTTATTTTATAATTTATGATGGTCAGTTATAAGAAGATAAAAGTGTGAATACATTACTTTTTTAGTTTATTATTTAATGTACTATAATAGCTCTTGTTGCCACAACCGTGAAACAAAAGATATTAAAGTTTTATTAATTTTTTCTTTTGATTATTTACGGAAAAGTGAATCATGCAGCAACCCGTAGGTAAATATTATAAGAATCATTTGTAAACATTTTTGATTGATAATATAGTATTACCAATAAAATAATAATTATCTCCTACAAATGTTTGCAATAAAAATATTTTGCTATCTGTCAGCTAGCACAACTCCTAAGCTGGATGGACTCTAGCTATAAATACCTAAACGTATAAGTAAACATTTTATTTTACTGTGTGTTTTTTATTGTAATATTCTTAACTCAAACTTCAGAGAAGGCAAAAAACATTTGCTAATCTACGCTATCAATTCAAAATACCAATAATTGTTGATGTTTTCTCATCATAGCACGATACTCTCCATTCTGGTTTAACAGTGTGAATTTTTAACTACTTTTTCCCTTCCTACCTTATGAATATAAATTAAGAGCTCATATCGCTGTCAATTATTTTTCTATAAATTAGGTACACAACCACACTCGAACCATAAATTGCATTAAATTGTGGTTTTCGTAATTTTTCACTTGACAACATCAACATTGAAAACTGTTGAGTATTTTTTTAAGTATAATTTTTTATATTATTGCTATAAAAAAGTTTTACTTACCATACCACTTATTTTTTCTAAAATGGAACATAATAAACTGCACCATGATGCGACGTTTGATACGAGCTGTGTTACCTTAGGTGTTATCCGTTGTCGAGAGAAATTGTCTCTTAACCAAATTTAGTATTCAGGTTCAAATACTACCAGCAAAAAGTGCTGGACAGGCGATTGGCTTAATTTGTAATCGTAATACGGAGGTTCGATCCTTGCTAAATGAACTCGGGCTTTTTTTTTTTACATTTATGGGAAATCTACCACCATTCTATGCAAAATCTGGTCAAAGTATAAACTTATTATCGAGTTCTAAAAACCAATTTACAGTAAGTTGTGTATCACTATATCGTATGTCTCAGAAATTCTGACATATATTCTTTCAACAAAAACTCTCATTAAATATTCAATTTAAAGTGTGTCGGTTGCTATTGCAACCACAATGAGTGTTGGGTATTATATTGGGAAAACCAACAATTAATTGGTTCCACTACCATAATTTTAACTAATATTTTATTGTTATCCACTTGAACTCATTAGGAATCCCACATAAAGTATGTGTTGAAAATAGTCCTGTATGTTTTAAATATTCATGGTAGAATCTATTGAGATCAATAAGAAGTGCTTTTTCGATGCCACAACAAAGTAACAGCTATATTTAATATTTAATTGTGTTTTTATGCTGCCATAGCAACCAGCTTATTTGTAATGATTTCTGAAAGTTCAATGCAGACTTATGAATTATTGACTTTCCAAACCTTATCAAAACCTTGTAACTAATATTTTGATGCATAGAATATCATATCCCCAAGCCTTTCAATTCAACCTCTGGTTTAATTTTGTCCATTCACGATAACTTTGGTATTTTTCTGACAGTTAAAAATTTTGCTCGCATTCATCAACTTCGTAATATGTCTTGTCACATCGACGAGTGGCATAAACTGACACTACTTGTAAAACTGTCTAACCATATTTTTGATGCAGATGAATACGAGACCATTTTTTATTGGTAGCTTTTGGACTTTCAGAAAAGACCAAAGTAGGCTTGAATCATAATACATTCTAGTTCTCGTAGAAAGCTCTTTTTATGATAGCTAGAAAAGCTAGTAGATCTACTTTAACGTAGTCATAAGTCAGATCATGTGATCTGCAGCTGTAACGTTTGATGGATATTATCATTACTTACACTAGCTATATACTGAAACGCTTTAATTATTGACTACAAAAATAAATGTTTTTACTATCTAAAAGGCTCTTCCTATGAAAATTGTACTGTACTAATATCGTCTAAACGAACTCAACTTGCATTTGGGGGTTTTATGATATTATGACTAGGGATTATAGGCTTTAATGTAAAATTAACTTTACTACGAGACTTGAAGTGATTTTTCTATATTCGTGATTGGATCATAGAAGACTTGATACAATCTACAATAAAACTTTACTGCTATTTCGTAATATTGGTTAAAGTGGTCGGTCAAGTTCACAATAAAAACTATCTGTTACCCATAATTTATAAATGAATTAACTTACCCTACTATTACCCGCTTCAGTGGCCGAACGGTCTAAGGCGTTACCCTCGTGTTAGACTGGACTACTGATGATGGGGAACTCACGTTTCAAATCTTAGTCTGGTCTAATGGGGATGGTTTTTCCTAAATGTTTTCCCACTCTTCTACCAGTCAAATGTGGGTAGATTAACTCTAAAAGCTTTCCTTCCTCACCCCTACCACATTAGAGTAATTACTGACCATGTAGAAAGACGCAGTGATAAAAAAAATTAATATAATATTTTGATATCAAAATATGGACTTATATGTTCAGCAAAACTTTCCCTAATCAAAACTTTTTTTTCTTTAATTTGTCTATGGTACATTATCCTTATATACTTACTGTACATAAGATCACGCAGTTTTTTTTTAACTCGACTCAAAAGTGGTTGGTGTGCTCTCACTCAGAAAACCAACAATTTTTATTAAGCTTCGTCATTTTTTGAATAGTTAGTAGTGCTGACAAAAACTTAAGTAATGTTTAAGTGAATACCTTAGTCATTTATTACCAAAAAAAACAAATATTTGTATGTATGTAAAGAGAGATAGAGTCTTGAGGGAGGGGAGTAAAAAAGATCCATAATTTATTTCCTTTAGTAACACTTTTTTAAAGCTTTCTTTTTCTTTTTTGAATGCAACCCAAAATATTGCAATTAATCTATCGAAATATTTTTGACTAAAAACATAAAATTTAAAGTGCATTTAGGTAATATTATTTAATACTAATAGTCAATCTCGGTGCTCTTGGGATATAGGCCTAGTTTTTGCCTCAGTACCCGATGTTCTTGGGTTCAAACACAGCCGGGGCGAGCGAGTAAAAATCTGTAGCACAACTTCCTTCGGAGGGGACGTAAAACCGTCGGTCCCATATCGATTATATCATGGAAATTACCCAGAAAGATATATTAAAACACGTTAAATACCCCAAATAAATAATATATATATATATATATATACAATACAAGTTTATTTTAGCATCGCGTCTTACTACCCATTCGGGTTAAACGCCTATCTACTAATTACGCTAATGGTTTTAGGAATTAGGAAAGTTTTATTTACAGGAAGTGTGCTCACATTTGCGTGGAGGGAAAATGGAAAACCATTTAGGGAAAAACCACCCTCGGTACACCTGAACGAGATTCGAACCTTGATCTCCCCATCATTGGCAGTCTAGTCTACTGTGAGAGTGACGTCTTAGACCATGAGAGCACCGAAGTGGGTAAATAAAGTTTACATTCCTGAATAAAACGTTCTATCATCCACAAGTGCCATTTATAATGGATATTACTTGTCGCGCGGTCAAAGGTCGTGTATTTGAAACCCTGCTATAAAGGATGAATAAAGACAGCGACATAAAAGAGAGAGAGAGAGAATAGCTAATTTCGTGAAGGTGGTCGTGTATAATTGATGCTGTTCCTCCCCCTGTCCTCCAAACCTTTACTATCCCAGAGCTTGTTTAATGGAGGCCTGCTGTTTGCTTTTCTAAAATTAACTCTGTTCTGTGAACGTGTTATGTATACCTCTAGTTTGCAGACTGAGAAGTAAAGTTTGATGAGTTATTATCACGCCTGTTGCAATTACCGGCCAGTCACCGGTCCCGTTGTGGATACATCGTCACTACTTAAACAAGGCGCATCGTGTACTTTCTAAACACGACCTAATATCATCACATGAACTTCAAAACTAACTTTGGAGAACAATACATCGGTGGACACGCAGACCAAACGTTCCGGCTCAATTAGTCTGGTTTCCTGGTGAAGGAGAGGAAGTCGGGGTTTGAATCTTAATAGGACGTACGAGGGTATTTATTCCAAAATTAATTTCTACCCTCCCTTCATTATACAGATGCGGGTAAATTTGTATATTTAATCTAAATGATAGCCTCTCCATCCAAGTTCTATTAGCAAAAATACGGTTAACCCATAGGTTAATGTGACGTGGTGCAAAAAACGACAACCGTAAGTTTCAGAAATGTTAGTATCTGATTAGCAAGACAAAGCCATCTCTAGACAAGTAGTTCATTCCTAGATGGCACCTAGAAATAGTGTTGATACCTTTATTATTATAAAATGGTGGCTGTAGGGGGTGTCTACGCTGATTTTTTATTTTTTATTTCATAAATAGTTTCCCACACTTCCTCTACGAAAATGCAGGTACATCTTTAAATTATACTTTTCTCAACCCTTGCCCTTTCGCTTAATACACATGCATATAGGCTGAACGGGTAGTAATACGTGCCGGTAAAAAATTATTTAAAAATAGGCTAGATAATAAGACGTGATTAAAAATAAGCTAATTATAATATGAACAATTTGGCCAGAAATCGGATCGATGTCGGAAGTTTTCGGGAAACACAATGAAGTACACAATGTTAGTAAGTGGTTCTTTTTCTATTGTGCGACAGGCCCGTAGGTCGATATGGGGGGGGAAACATCCTAGTAAGAGGACGTCCCCAAAGAGTTCACCGACCATCTGTCGTCGCGACGCCGCAATTCCGAGGACCCGCTAACTTATTTATGTAGGCACGGCGTCGTTTACCGGTAATTTCAGTGGCGTCCCTTTCTACTTCTGTATCCCCCATCAATAATTCAAAAGACTTGCGTTTCCCAGAAAATAAAATATTCTATCTTGAAGGACTTTTGTTATGTACGAATGCTCTTCTTTCTTGTGGGTTTTATTTTAACTTCAACCTATTCTTTATATTATAAATTAATTACTGAGGATGAATAATTGGATGAATACTAATGAGATTATAATCAAGTTTTAGTGCTTATGATAGTAAGTGAAGATGTACATGAACTTTTATTGTGAGATAGTGTCATCTATGAATATATCTTTCAATTAAATTTTTCTTCTATTTTAATCAAATTAAATTATGTTATTAAATCTACAAAATGGTAGCATTGAAAATTTGGTATTTGTATTATAAAACCTTCATTGAAGGCCACTATCGCAGTAGACTGGACGGTCAAGGATGTGGAGATTGGGGTTCAAATCCCAAGAGTCCTCTAGACCTGTAGTCGCCTCTCCTAACTTTATAGCCATAGGAAGGACCAGAACATTTTAAAGACATTATACTGCAAACATTTACTTAACAAATACAAGCTATACAGCGATTAATTTGTTGAGTGTTCCAAACCAAGTCTTTGGGAAAATCTTAATTGAGAGGGTGCGTAAAAAAACTGTGGACAATATTTGGGGTGTGCAATGTGGTATCGTTCCAGGTATAGCTTGCATGGATCAGATATTTGCATTGCAACAAGTGATTGAGAAATATATGGAAATATGGAAGAAAGTCTACTGTGCGTTTGTTGATCTGAAAAAAGCGAACGATCGGGTGGATAAGATTATGTTATGCAATGTTCTGAGAGAGTATGGTGGGGGTGGATGCCTGGCTAGTAAATGCAATTATGTCTGTGTATGATAGAAATAAAGCGTGCGTTAGGGTGGATGGAGCTTTGAGCGAATAGTTTGACATTTAACAAGGTCTTAAACAAGGTTGTGTAATGTCTCTATGGTTGTTTAATGTATTAAGTGTACGAGTAATTGGTTAGTGTACAAATGGACAATGTGAATGTGCTTTTATACAGTATGCAGATGAGGCCGTATTAATGGCTGAGAAGGAAAATTATTTGCAGAATGCATTTAATTGTTTGAGTGTGGCAACAGGCAGAATGGATTGTAGCATTATCTACGATAGCTACAAAGAGTTGCTCAATTTACCTAGCCATTCGACAGACGTGATCCGCACACCGCACCGAACATGTTTATGCTTTTCAAGAAATGAATAGACTAAAAGTGTGAGTGACGCTTGTTGAAATGGTGACTTCTGCCGGCAAGGCTTACAACTTCTTCCCCCTCCCTCTTTCATGGAGAGTAATTTCATGTCCATATAAGGAGAATTTTGGGTTTTACACTTCCCATTGATCCTTCCCTATAATACGTGAGTGTGATGACGTTGTGTTGTAGATTTGTGTTACTTTCTGTTTATGTTGAGGTAATTAAGAAATGAAAAATTTACTCGGCTATACACGGTTTTAGGGGTAAACCCTGCGTTGGTATAACGTTCTTTTTCTAAATTATCGTTATGGCATAAAAACATTAATATTTCTAAATTCCCTTTTTCAATATTTAGCTTATAGCTCAAAATTGACCCTTTTGGTTGTCCGAGATGTCTGACTCGTTTGACATAGGTATATTTTTTAACATTTAAAATATTTAAATGATAGATTTATTTGTTTTTTGGGAACGATTAGTTATATCTAACGCTCGTGCACTATTGTTATTCTTGGCCTTCTCTTGGAAGAAGGAAATGTTCAAATTTTGTTTAGTATATGTTGTCGTAGGTTGTCGTAGGTAATCTTGACCCGATATGTATGTTATAAATATTAAAATCTAGTTTTCTATTTAATTAAAGCGTATTTGGACCCTTTTAAAAAATATATATATTACAAGTCTTTGTTTCTGTATCTTCTCCTGAAGATGGCCTATTATATTTAATGTTTAGATTAAGCCTATAGGGGCAGGCGAGGATTGAATATGCCCTACATTATTCATGTAAAAGATAGAAGATAATCTTCGTATTTCAAACTTTAAAGATTGAAATTGCTGGGACATTTAGATCCTTCTGTTATTTAACTAGTTCACGATAGCTTGGAGTTCATTCTTATGCTTTATTATTGATAGAAATGTATAAGGGAGGTATTTTATATTATAGTTGATTGCAAGTTGCCAACTATTCAATTTATACAATACAATTAATTAAATAGTTGCGCCATTCTAACCAGTTTCTGTCTCAGACTATACGATGGACTCACTATATTGTTTGTATCTAGCCTTGTTCGGGATTTAAATTGTACTTCTGTTATATTTAGGTTGAATAAAATCTTATTGTTCCACTGAAATATTGAGTTTTCTTACTGTCGTGGTATATAATCTTTGCATAAATGTTTCCATAATTTAGGTGATCGTTTTTGATTGGGACGGATCAGGAAATAATCGTCAGTTTAGTATTAATGGAAAACTGTTAGAACAAGTGGATGATTGTATGTATATGGGCAGACTGTTTGATAAAACCGACAGATGGCTGAATTCATTTCAGAGAGTAGTCAAATGTATGTTGGCAATTGCAAATATTTAAGTAGTATTGAAAGAGGCAAATATAGACGTGTATAAAAGTGTGTTAACGCCAACATTGTTGTATGGATATGAAGCGTAGATTTATCAGAAGAAACTCGATATCACGGTGAATGTAGTTGTAATGATATATCTAAGAAATGTATTTGGAAAAACTCGTATGGACAGAGTCAGTAATAAATGGGTGCTGAAGGAGTGCGGCTTGAAAGGGAATCCAATAGGTCAAAGTAAATTAAGCGTGTTACATTAATTTGAATGTGTTGAGAAGAGGAGTGTAGATCGAGTGACGAAGCAAGTATATGATGGAAGAATGTGTGTATCAAAAGGAAGGGGTATATTGTAGACTAATGTGTGAAAAAGAGAAACATTAGATGTTGTGGATGTTGTTGAAGCAAAGGGAGTATGCAAGGATAGGGAAGTGTGGCGAGTGCTATTGAGGATGGATCAAATAAGGAGTTGGTTTTTGAGTTATATGTTAAGTTCCTTGCCTACCCCATAAGAGAGCGGCACTATTAAATATGTTTTTTGTTTCCTAGATAATTTCTAGCTCCCCCTCCACGAAAATTAGGGATACATTTCTTCTTAATTTAACCTTTCTCATTCGTACCCACTGAGTGCAAATACATGCTAAAAGACTTGGTGGAGAGTAAAGCACCCCCCTCCATATACTTTCGGAATTGCTGACAATTTTAACCACACGTGATTACCCGGAAGGTTCCCCGTAGTGCTATCACATTTCCCGATAAAGCACCTACACTATCTGGAAATACGGCAGGCTTTCCAGTCCCTAATTCTCGTACATTTTTCCGTTCGTGATAAGTCTAATAACTACATTCTTATCATCCTTAAAACGTCTGTAACCGATACAACTTCAGAATCTCAAGTACGAAATATTTAGAGATATTACCAACATATATGCCAATCAGTTAATAGGCGGTAGTTTTGTGAAATGTAGAACACCGCTGAAGGTTCCTGATTCACAAGTCTGCTCCATGCTTGACACCAGCCTCTACCTATGTACGGGGAAAAACTGTCCCGGCCACATTCACTCGGGATTGTAAACCGTACGGTGGTTAATCACGACGATGAAAACTGAAGAAAATCAAGTGAGGTTTGATTCTGAACAGAATTAACTGTTCGGGATAATTTTGAAGTAATTGTCCTATACACTCTCGTAACCACCCGTAGAGTTTATAACGTACGGTTAAAATTCCCCACAATATCGAAGGCAAATGGGGGCCTTTGGACAATAATGTATTTTTCCGCACCGGTGGGCATGCGGACAAAGGAATCAGTATCACCTTGTCTGGTTTTACAGTGACATGTAAATCAGGTTTTGGATACTAGATGAGAGAACTGGTGTGTTTTTCCTAAATTTTATTTTGTATAGTTTTTATTCTAAAATAGATTTATATAACGTTATGTCTAAATAATTTTAGTGATCTCGCAAACGCTTTGAGAGAATAATAGTAACGTAATCCTACATGTTCATCTTATTTAGACGGCCGGTATTTTGGAACGAAATTCATAGTTTAAAGGGAAACTCGTCAAGTCCTGATTGAAAAGAGTTGGATTTGTTAAAACAAACTACACGCGTGAAAGTAATTATTGACTAGAGATAGAATCTACTTTAGGTCAATCAATACCATGGGTATATATAAAAACAAAAATGAATTTATTTCATTACAAAGACTATACAGCGAGTGTGTTTTTAAAATGTGAAGTATTTCCTGAGGTGTGTGTTTAAACATAGAATAATGATATACATATATTACTTATGTTTAAAATCTAGTAAGTAAACACAGGGATTTGTTTACAATATTGAAAGCTACACATTAGTTAGCTTACAACTTAAAAGGTTAGCACTTCAGGGTGTTTATAATCTATAGGACTATCTAAAAGTGAGCTTAATTTCTAGAAGGATATCACAACACTGTTTTAATTCTAGAATGTGTTGATAAAAGTATGTTTACAATCAATAAAACTACTAAAGCAGTGTTTACAATAATTTACCAGCACTAGTGTATTATCAGGAAACCTCCCATGGCAGTGTAGCTACAATCTAGAAGCTGTTTCGGCACTTTTTTTTAAATTTAGAGGATCATCACAAGATTTCATTTATATAAAAAAAAATACTGCCACCACAACTGCTTAGCCCTACTTAAAATCTAAAAAGCCACCACAAGAGTTTATTTTTGATATCATCATGGCAATTATTATTTTAATCGTGAGTTCTTGGTCGTACGTGAGAACAATGAGGTTCAGTCGCCTCTAAGTTACCCTAATTTTAATCCAGACTGGGAAAGACTAGTGTATATGTGGTGCCAAAACAGACCTAGTGTACAAGTGATTCTGAGCTCTCCAAAAGTGTAGCTCCAAGCACTATGAACCCAATTTGAATTAAGATTCTGTAAAACCAAACCTAATCTAAGACTCCAAAATAAAATCCTTACTTGAGCTAAGAAGCAGACTTAAGTGCTATTTTTTCCCCTGTGTCTTACTACCCGTCTAGGCTATCTGTATTTAATTGCGCTAGTGTGAAAAGCTTAGGAGGGTAGAAATTTATAGAAAATGTAATCGTATTTGTGTGAAGTGAGTGTGGGGAAACAATTAAAGTAAAAACACACTCTTACTACACCGGACCAGGGTTAGGGTCTCAATCTCCCCATCACCAGTGATATAGATGTGATAATGACGCGTTATACCAATTAACCACCAATGCAATTCAGCCGGGATGCTATCTTCGACTACATCACCACGCCACCAGACAAACCAAACTAGATGACGTGTATTCCGCGTGTCCGCCGGAGGGAGTCCCAAGTATTAACTAGTAAGTAAGCCTTTTAGAGCAATAAAAGGTGACTTTGAAATTATTTATGAATAAATCATGATAAATAACACCATCATAAAGAGTGGCAGAAATTAAAACACAATTCAGCCATTAGGAATGATACCCTAGTAATTGAAAAAATATAATTGGCTATACTAAGAAACAATTTTCAACCAACAATTTAATTTTAATATATTTACTTTAGTATTTAAATAAAATTAACTCCACTTTCTCGGATAAACAATATTTATTAATTCATAGTTTTATTGTGAAATTGTGTTAAATTATTCGTATTTCCAAATGGCATTCAAACATTTTATGATAGGCGTGCATATGTCTACTTTGTTTATCCTATAAAATATCAGATATATATTTATGGATTACACTATTACCCAATCTTCCATTGTGTAGTCCGGCAAGGTAAGTTAGCCGTCTTTCAGAGTAGATGGAATGTAAATTTGAGTATTTTGGTTTGGTTCTGGCTATGCTATAGGAAATTAAAATATATTCAGGAATGTGTTTATTGGTTTCGATGTTGAAAGAAAGATATTTATTTTAATACAAGAAAGATGTTTGTGTATCGTGTCTTACTACCCGTCCGGGCTATCTCGTGGTGAGAATAAGAAAGATGGACCCGTGCGCATGTTTTCCCAATTTTCCCCTCTATCCGTGACGTCAGCATCGTGAAAGACAGCTTGAGGGAAACCCACACACAAATAACTTCTATAGTGTGTGTTAATTGTTTTAAAACTTTACATACCCACATCAATGGTCGCATGGTCTAAGTAGTAATTCCCGTGCTAGACTGAATTACACGTGACGGGGGGATCGGGAATCGACTCCCAGTTGGGTGTAGTCCTACAACTTACTCCGTCCGTGTAAATTTGGGTAAATTCTCT
Organism: Timema bartmani; assembly: GCA_902151455.1. NCBI lineage: Eukaryota > Metazoa > Arthropoda > Insecta > Phasmatodea > Timematidae > Timema > Timema bartmani. The sequence goes on from CABFWB010004193.1 coordinate 14,760, forward strand.
CTAAAATTATACTTTCCTCATCACTATCTCGTTAGAGTAATTAATGTATAGAATTAACTAATGTACCCATTTCAGTATCCGCATGGTCTAAGGCGTCACTCTCGCAATAGACTATACATGACGGAGAGATTGAGGTTCGAATCTCGATCGGGTGTAATTAGGGTGGTTTTTCCAAAATTGTTTTCCACTTTCCCTCCACATGAGTTTGGGTACACTTCCTCTAAATAAAAACCTTCCTCATTATTAGCGTAACTAGTACATAAGCGTATAACCCTAATGGTTAGTAAGACGCAGTGCATAAAAAATAACTAATGTAATGTAGAGTAATTAACTAACCCAAATATGTACTAAGAAACGGTCAGGGAAAATACTCGTATCATGTAAAATTGTGCTATGTATGGTTACAATAATATTCACAAACTATTACACGCATTAATAAAAGTAAATGTTTTCCCAAGGATAAAATTAATAAAACAAAATGCATTTAAAAGAGAATAAATTTAATTTGAAATATTTAAGTAATTTTTCACTTATATAGAATTGTGCGATGTTTAGTGTATGTGTAAATACAATAAATTAAGAGTATTTTTGGTGCGTCACTATTTTTAAGGTATGACATAAAATCATATAGGCTATAAAAATCAATAATCCTGTGTTGGAAAAGGATTTATCCTTCTTTAGGAATATAAGGCACAGTAACCACCATCCAAATCCTTCAGATTGTTTCCAGACTTGTCTAATTAATTATCATGTTGAGCCTGCGTTTCCCACGGGCCTAACGCGTTAGGATTACTTGCAGGGAAGGATAGGATCCCCGGCAAAATTGATGTGTGGGTTCGTAATTCATAGACGGCTTTGGTTTTTTGGGCTTATTGTAGAACTAGTAACTACTACAAAATGTGATGCTATAAATAAGTTTCCAGAAAATAAATAAAGACTTCATTTAGGAGCCCGCGACAGAACTGGTTAGTTATGAAATGCTTAACTGATGGCACAAGCACCCGATGACCCGGTGTTTTATCCCACGCAGCCCCACAAACGGGCAGTGTGACACCTTAGTCTAGATATTATTTTGTCAGCCCAGATAGCTCTAAAACAGAACCATATATACTTCAAATTGGCCTGGTTGCCAAGAATAATGTTGACACACTGTTTTGAGTGGTCAGCTTTTTCGTCCTATTGTTTAATAACTAATCAAAACAAGCTAATTATACCAGTTCTGTCACTTGCAACTTTCATCACTTACAACGTTAATTTAAATAAACACCCCAATTTAGGGAAGGGCGAATACACTCACTTATTAGTAAAATAATGCTTCGTTTACTTTATGAGTTAGAATAATTTTCACAGCGGTGATGAAGCGTGCATGAAAAAAGAACACATTCTACTTTGTAATGGTAAATGTGAACTAGCAAAACTGCAGCAAAAATTGCTGGTCGATGTAGATACGTATCATAAAATGCATAATTTGAAGAAACGTGGAGTTTTATTTGAAATATCAACAAAATTTCAAACAAATTCTTAAAATAAGTTGATGGTTTTGTAGCCTGTACATTTAGCACTCTAAACACCATTATCTTTGTTTTAGCATGTAAAATGTACGTCATTAGAAGAAATGCTGTTTGTATCAAGTGTATTGCACGAGAGTAAAATATTTGCTGCAAAGAAAATGTTCTTTAATAAAATAATTACTTATTAAGTTTAGTGTATTGTGATAAAAAATATAATTGATTCCATTTAAAAAAATTCTACATTTTTAAAATATATTTTTTAACTAGGCTGACTATGCAATATAATAGTTGTGTTATCTGTAACGGAAGTTTTTGTAAACAATATGTTGATGATTCGATTATATCCTAAGCTGGAAAAACGAAATATTTACATATTTATATGTTTGTACATTAAATGTATGTATGTTTGCACAAATATTTAATTGTATTGTGTAAACTTTCATGTGTTAAGTGCTTGGTTAACTGGAAAGCAAATTTTACTATAAACTATATTTATTTAACTGTACTGCATACATTATATTATAGTTTGCATTATATTTTAAGTGTCATGTTAAAACAAGTCTATTTAAGTCCTATAAAACAAATATTCTTAGTTACTCTGCAGATCTGGGCATTATGATGTAGTGATTTATTTAAGTTCTACATTACAAATATTCGTTACTTCTTTACAGATCTTGCTTGCATTATGATGTTTGATTTATTTAAGCTCTACATTACAAATATTCGTAGCTTCTCTCCAGATCTGTGCAAATATGATGTAATGATTTACTTAAGTTATATACTACAAATATTCGTAACTTCTCTGCAGACCTGTACTATGTAGGGCTAAATCCGTCTAAAGTTTAAACAATATCGTGGGATGCACACAGCAATCCTTGCTACAATGAAGTAGCTCTCCAGAAGTTGATGTAATTCTCAGAAAGGGGCAAGTTTTAGGTGTCGGATGGTTTCACCTTTATTCTTACCACTTTGGGTATATCTGCATACACATACTAAATGGGTGGAGATGAGGAAGGTATAATATAAACGCAATGTACCCCTTTTTGCGTGAAAGAATAGTTAAAAACTATCCCAGTATACCCTACTTGATTTCCATCTCCAACCTCCCAGTCATGAGCAATCCAGTCCAAAAAATTCATACCTTGTGTTTTGAAGCGTTTATTTTAAAACTAAACAGTCCACAATGGTTTGTTTATCTAGTTTAAAAGTTGTACTACAAATATTAGGTTCTATAATTTAACCAATTTATCTATAGTATGAGGGTAAAGCTAGCACACTAATTAGTGTGAAGAGAGGATGTAAAAACTACAATGATAAATTATATTTGAAAAAACACTCCAATGCACCCAGTCAAGGCTCTAACCTTAACCTTTCATTCACCGAAAATATTGTATCCTGTGAACCTGATGCCTTGATACCATGTGAACACCTGTGCACTTTACACAACGCTGCAAATGTTCCATAGTACAATTTTCACCAATATACATTTTAGTTATTTAAAAACTTCAATCCACTTTCCACTATTTATATATCCCCAACGGCCCCAAACAATATTTCTACAGTAGCGATCACGTGCCTGTGTAGTTGAAATAATAATAAAATTGGGTCTGACACAGCAAAATTTCATTGATACCAACCAGATGACATAAACTATCTCCCATGACTGCAGGACGTGGCCAACCCTCTGTTAACTCTCACCCTCAACCAAAAAACGCGCAGCAATTTCACAAGGGAGGAAACGTCAGAGATAAAGATCTAGTTTATGACTTCACCCCACGTGGCGGGAAACCGAAACTTGGACCATAAAAACCTAGTTCAATACTTGGTCGTAAGGAGTGCATTAATAGTGCATGGTGCACTTTGGTAGAATCCTGCGCGTGTTTTGTTTTCTGAACAGCTCGGAAGGGTGGTTACTGCACGCAACCATCCGTGGCCCTAAGGACCGATCAAGGGGAGCTACGCTCATTGAGAATTAATGGAGCTATAAATAAACGGTCGGTGTAGTTTGGCGTTTTAATTAAATTAGTGCTATATGTGCAGATTTATCAACTTGAAATATCACTACCAGTATTGGTGGGCTCGTGGACTAAATTCCGGACTATTATAAACTGGTACTCCAATGAGGGATAGATTGGAGTTTGAATCCCAGCAAGGTGTTCTGAGGGTGAATTTTCCTAGATGGTTTATCACTCTTATTCCAATTAAATACAGGTACATTTCCTCCAGATTCTATTGACCTCATTCCTAGCCCATTGATGGACATTTGAGGATGGCCCTGACGGATAGTATTCCATGATGAAAAAAAAAACTAAAAATAGTTTAGTTCTTTAATACTTGTAAATTTATAAGGCATCACTGGTTGTAAAGGTGGTAGGCCTATCTGACATCTAGCAGAAGGTTTTTTATTTCAAACATTTATTGAAAGTGATTAATGTAAGTATATTTGGAAACAATTATTATTTGAATCATTAATACTATATTATATAAAAAGTATTATCAAACGAGTTTAGTAATACTTATATTAATAAAACTATTATTATTTTTGTTTTGCAGTTTTGGCAACAAGAGATATTCTTGCACATGAAATAATCAACTAAAAATATTCTTTCCACACTTGTATCTTGTCATAACTGGCCACCAAAATATATAAATAAATGAATGTTTTTTTATAACTTAGAGAGGGATAGAGCGAGCCATACACAATACTGTGTATGCCCTACAATTGTTACTCTAAAATAGTGTAAAAACAATATTTTCATATATTTTAAGTATGTAATAAAATCAACTACATGTTACGGGACTAGTTTCATTATTGTCACGCACCTGAAAAACCGGGAGAACACAAAGATTTTCTGCGTTTGAAAAAAACAGGGAAAATACAGGAAATTTTACAACAACAAAAAAACTTTTAAAAAATAATTCTAATATAAGTGATTTTGGATCATTAAATTGATTTAATTTAATATTAGAGGGAAAATCGAAATTAAGAACTAAACATTCTGATTTAAAACCAGTATAATGGTGTCTTCCCCTTCCAGAAACACTAGGTTGTATAAAACGACTGCATGTTGTGTTTTCATATCAAGCACAAATCACCCAGTTTTAAACACAGATTCATGATTTCGTGCTAGTCAATAGTATTAAAATTGAATTTTATTCCTCCATACTTCGATATTAGTTACCCGTAAAATGGAAATTATTTCTAAAATACCTTGGAAATACAGGGAATTTTGTAGTTAACAAATAGTGGAACCCCTGTGGTTTGTGCCTCAAAGCGTTTAGGTTTGACACATTAAACCATTATAGCTATATAAACCCTCAACCAAGATTTTCAGCAACAATTAAAGTGTTCGTGAATCGCAACATTTACCGGCGCCTCTATAATTCCCACACGTTGTCTTTCATCCTGTTATAGAGTAATATATTTTTAGTACCGTGTCCTACTACTCCTTCAGGCTGTACGCTTATGTACTAACTTCGCTAATGGTTTTGGGATTAATAAGGCTGTAATTAGAGAAAGTGTACTTAAATTCGTGTGATGTGGGAGTGAAAAACCATTTTGGGAAAACCACCCTCAGTAAGCCTGACCGAGATTTGAACCTCGATCTCCTAGTCGTCAACAGTTTAGTTTACTGAGAGAGTAGCGCCTTAGACCATACGGTCACTGAAACGAGCTGTCAGAGATGCTTTTGATGACACCCCAGGAATGCTAAGTTACATCGCACGTGGAGACGATTAATAATCCTTTGCCAAGAAAATGGTGATGCCCAAATCTATATACCGTAGTAACTGATACTTGACATGTATGTACATAATCATGGTTGGTAAGCACCTGGAGCACAGGACAAACTGGTAAAGTCGTTGGAACATGAACAAGTCAGGAAGAAGGGAGGGAAATTTAAAATAATCCCTGTAATGTTTAGATATTTTTGCAACAATTTCTTAAATGCCAAGTACGCCCAATTAATTCAAACTTTCGAATGACGCTGAAAATGTACTAGAATAGTTCTAAAGTTAATAATAATGGAATAGAAACAGTACTAATAATTAAATATTTTTTATTCATAGCTTTACATATAAATACTGGGAAAATACACATTTTCCGGGGTGGATAGCTTCGAAAATCAAGCCCTGTCCAAACTTACAAAATGTTAACTTCGGTAATAAAATAAAATAATTATATTGCTGAGTACACTATTTCTATTAGGAGGAGCGTGGCTTTAGAAAATTCTATACATTATTTTGTTAATTTGTTTTGTAGCCAGATAGTTAAACTATTGTTTTGATATGTATTTAATAATATTATTTGCTTTAATAGGTTAAGTTACAATCCTATTTAGATAGGAAGAAACATTTTTGATATAAATAAAAGTTACTAAAACAATTTTCGTTTATTTATACACGGTCATTTGATCTCCAACTGTCACTTTTTCATAGATAATATTAATACTTATGAAATAATATAAAAGAGTAAAGTAAAATGTTATCAAAGCTGAAAACACAACAAAATATGTTAGTGTCTTCTATTTTTTATCAGAATCCTATAAGAGTTTATAATCTATTTATTGATTTGCGGTGTGATAAGTTTTTTAAGACCGAGTCTTACTACCAGGTCGGGGTCATACACTTATGTGCTAGTTAAGTAAATGGGATTAGGGAGGTTATATTTATAGAAAGTGTCCCCACATTTGAGTGGAGGGAGAGAGGAAAACCTTTGGTAAAAACCACCCTCAGTACACCCAGCCGAGATTTGAACCTCGATATCTCAGTCATTAACAGTCTAGTCTACTGCGAAAGTAGCGCATTAGATCACACGGCCACCAAAGTGGCTGTTTAGAATTTGCACATTGCATTAATTAGAATTAATATTTTGATTCGTGAGAATTGAATAAGCTGCATCAGTAACAATATGATGCTCTAAACGTTGAGCTAGTCTAGTTTGGTTTTCAATTGATGAGGTCAGAACCTGAATCTCGACAGAATATACCGAGTGTGGCATTATTTAAGAGGTTTTCTACTCTCCCTTCACACAAATTTGGGTACATTTCTCGTACATTTGATCATTATCACCTCTATCCTATGATTTTAGGGCTAATAAAATTTGACTAGCTTGACAAGTAGTATTGCCTGTTAGGACAACAACAACAAAAATAAATGGTACGGAACTCCGCACGGACTTTCTCACTCCATTGTTTAAAAATATAGATATTTGCTCAAAACTCTTAATATATATGAAACGAAATAATATACACTAGCAAATACGAGAAAAAATTGCGTTATACTTAAGTTTAACATTTTTTGAATCCTGGATTTATATTTTGTGATTTTCTTTCTAAATAATTAAAGTCCTTACTAGTATCTTTGGATAGAAAAAAAAAATCAATAATTGGTCCACAAGTGTCAATACTTCGTATTAAAATTTCGACTTCCAGTTAAAAGTTTCAACATTTTAATAGGGGTTGCACATCTTATAGTTATCGCATTTTATTGAATTCCTCAGTTATAAATTTAAATCAATAAAAAGGTAAATATTAACTATTAAGTCTAAAATGATAGAGATATATCATTTCTGTATAAATATTTCCCCTAAGAGGTTAGTAATTTCATATCTCAAATAGTTTCGGAAATGTGATAAAAAAAAAAGTGAATTTACGCATCAGACCGGAACCCCTTAAGTCATTTTGGCGAAAAAATGAAAGTATCCATTTTGTTTCTAATATTGATCAATGCTTACAAATGAAATTTAATCAAAATCGTTAGAGCTAATTTTAAGAAAATAGATTTTTTCTCTTTTTGCCTTCAGTAAACTACCCTTAATTTTAGTGTTAGATATCTAATTCAAAAATCCCCTTTGGGCAACCCTATTAAAACCCTAGATACCAAGTTTTAGTCCGATCGGTAAAATAGCTTAGGCCCTAGTCCGAGGTACAGAGAGACAGACAAAAATTCAAAAACTACTTTTTCGGATTCGGGGGGTTACGGAACGTCGAAATTCATCAAAATCTCGAGTTCTATTTTTGGACGGTCACAATACTTTATCTACCTGTAAGATTGAGTGAAAGTAAAAAGTGCATAATGTTGCCATTATATACAACTAAAAGTCTGGTTCTGTAAATTATTTGCTTCCCTTGAAACACATTAGCAACTTGTTAATGCACGCAACGTTGTGAGACTTCTGAAAGTTGAAAATCGCGTGACATGGCTCGTTTACATTTTATTTCCCTGAACAAAGCGTCGTCACAAGTCCAGTCCTACTCTGGTTGTTTGACAGATACAGTAGCTGCGTGTGAAGGGGGTTGTCAACATCGGAACACGACGGGCTCATTTAAAATAAACTTATGGCGGGTAAAATTGTTTCATATATATTTATTGCGGAACAAAAAAAAACAAGTAATATAATAAGAGTTTTAATTTTATTTTTTGAAAGACAGTTAATATAAATGCTAGGTAATTATGACACACAAAATATTTAATCAGTGGTGGTTGATGGCTCGCATCGTAAAATCTAGGATGTTCACAATATTATGTTGGTGAAAATTTATTCTGTTCATTTAGATAGTTTAAAGTAGACAATATCATGTTCTCACCCCATATATCATTTATAGGCCTATAAATTTGCATTTTCCATAATACATACGTGCATACATGCATATATATATATATATATACGTACACATACATACATACGTACACATACATACATACATACATACGTACACATACATACATACATACATACGTACACATACATACATACGTACACATACATACATACATACATACATACATACATACGTACACATACATACATACATACGTACACATACATACATACGTACACATACATACATACATACGTACACATACATACATACATACGTACACACATACATACATGCGTATATGTTACAAGGTATAACATTAAATGACCCGCTTTAGTGGCCACATGGTTTGAGGTGCTACTTTAGCAACTTTAGCAACCTTTGACGGGGAGTTAGTGGTTCTATCCCGGTTGGATGTACTGGAGATGGTTTATGCTAAATAGTTTCCCAATCTCTCTGCACACAATTGCGGGAATCGTAAAATCTAGGATGTTCACAATATTATGTTGGTGAAAATTTATTCTGTTCATTTAGATAGTTTAAAGTAGACAATATCATGTTCTCACCCCATATATCATTTATAGGCCTATAAATTTGCATTTTCCATAATACATACGTGCATACATGCATATATATATATATATATACGTACACATACATACATACGTACACATACATACATACATACATACGTACACATACATACATACATACATACGTACACATACATACATACGTACACATACATACATACATACATACATACATACATACGTACACATACATACATACATACGTACACATACATACATACGTACACATACATACATACATACGTACACATACATACATACATACGTACACACATACATACATGCGTATATGTTACAAGGTATAACATTAAATGACCCGCTTTAGTGGCCACATGGTTTGAGGTGCTACTTTAGCAACTTTAGCAACCTTTGACGGGGAGTTAGTGGTTCTATCCCGGTTGGATGTACTGGAGATGGTTTATGCTAAATAGTTTCCCAATCTCTCTGCACACAATTGCGGGTACACTTACAATTCATCCTTCCTCATCCCTAACACACTAGAGTAACTATTACATAGCCGTGTAACCCGAATGGCTAGTAAGACGTGGTACATGGTACTTGGAAAAAATAAATTATATTAAATGCTACAAATATAACAAAGTTGTTACACATACTAAAGATACCCGATCATTCGTGGTACTATATTAATCGAGGTTGTAGCACAATTTATGTTGTGTGAAAATTGTATTGTAATTGATCCGGATTAAGCTGATTCAGCCGTCTTGTATGAATAGAGGGGTTAATAATCGGGTGACCCGTTATCTAGTCGAGTGAGTTGACTGCCACTGAGTGTTACGGCTGCGGTTTATTGATCTGTCTTGATTATTGATAAACTTATGAGAGTATGATGCGTTCAAATTTAATGAATTGTATGGTTTTTAAAGTTTCTAGTCATAAGTGTAAATCAAATAAATAAAGTGATTGTTAGTATCGAGTGTTCCATTTTTTTTTCGAGTTTTTGATTATTTGGGACTACTTTGGTCCTCTTATCCTCTGATAATCAGGACCCTACTGTAAATAGTAATTTTTAAATTTTATTACCACATCCAACTGTTAGCTTGTAGAAAAAATCAATCCTCTCCTTAATGCTTGCAAACTTAAACTTAAACTTAACAATTACTTGTTGGTTTGAAGTCTTTACAAATTTTAACTAGTTTAGGTTATTTGCTAAACGACAGGCAAGAAAATAAAACTTTGAATAAGTTTAACTAAGCCTTCGGCACAACTTAGTTGATAGGGAAGCTCTACAAAACAAAACTCCCCTTGTTTTTTCCTATTTTCATTTGCAACAATCCTAATATTAAATTGTATAGTGTATAGCTATACATAAATATCACTATACATATATATTATTATATATAGTATACAATACATATATACTATACATTATTATATATAGTATATTATAAACTATACATATATTACTATGTATGACTATATATAGTATATTATATACTATACAATAATATATATTATATATATTATACAATAATATATATTATATATATTATACAATAATATATTATATTATAAATATACCCTATATATTATATATAGACCCTATTTACATTATATTATGTACAGACCCTATATATATTGAGCCATATTATGAAATCCAACCATGCTTAAACAAAGTATGTCTACACTGCCATAAATTTAAATAAACATCACTCATGATTAATTATCAAATCTGCGTATAACACGAATGGGTAATAAGACGCGGTGCTAATAATAATAAATTATCAAATCTAAACAAATATATCACCTTAATTAACTCACTAATATTACATGATTATAATAGACTTTATAACAACTTCAGGGCTATAAACTTTCCAGACTGTTTGGACCAGGTCAAATGTTTTAATCATGGAGTAAATAATAATAATATTTAGCACCGCGTCTTACTACCCGTTCGGGTTATACGCCTAAGTACTAATTACGCTAATGGATTAGGAATTGGGAAGGTTGAATTTAGAGGAAGTGAACCCGCATTCGCGTGGAGGTAGAGTGGAAAACCATTTAGGAAAAACCCCTCCCAGTTCACCCGACCGAGATTCAAACCTCGATCTCCCCGTCCTCGGCAGTCGAGCTCGACACGACTAGCGCGTTAGCCAACTACGCCACCGAGGCGGGTAATCATGGAGTAAAGAGTCCGCCAACATTTTAATAGGGGTTGTGTTTAATGAAAGATGCGCGCACCTTTATCATGTTTTTGTTATTTTTGATACCGTTTGATTCAGTTCAGGTTACTTACACACGCGCATTAACTACCGGTACTTTGATTTTAAGAATAACGAATAAGGATGAGTAAACTAGTATTTTAAAGGAAATGTATACTCATTTGCATAAAGAGAGAGATTTGTAAGCCATTCATAAAAAAATCACCTTAAGTACACCCAACTGTGATTCGAGCCTTGATCTTACCATCACCGTTGATCTAATCTAATACGAGAGTGATGCTTTAGACCATGAGGTCACCAGTATAGGTTTCCTCTTGTTAATTATTAATCTCCCCTGAGAGCTACATCCTTGTGACGTGCGCATGCGCGTTGGAACGTTGAGCACACATAAAATGTAATGTATCTATACAGAACTAGCTGTTAAACCATTCACTGGAACCTATGACAAGCACCTTGAAATCAATCAGTTATTTGTTTTAAGATAATATAATTATATAGCCCACAATAAGACCAGTATAATATTCTGTTATAAACAAACTTACATGTGTCACAAACATATTTACTGTAGTAACGTTTGATATTTTACCTTCTTTGGCGGCCGCCACTCTCGTGTTATACTTTGATTGTGCCAATAACAGGTAGGTTGGGGTTTGAATCCTGGTCGGTTCTACTAAGGGTGGTTTATCCTAAATGGTTTTTCTATTCTCCCTCCATGAAAATGCGTGTACACTTCCCCTAAATTAAACATCTCTCATACTTAACTCATTAGCGTAATTAATACATAAACGCAGTTAGTAAGACACGGTGCTAAAAAATTGATATTATTTTACGATAGTATTAGTGCTATTTTAGGCCATATATATTTATGTTTAACACCACGTCTTACTACCCGTTCGGGGGTTATACGCTTGTTATTTTATAGGTATCGATTATATTGCTTGCAAGGTATTTTATTGTATTTTAAACATCAATTTTCTATTACATAAAGTAAGCATCACATCGTATTAATTGAACACACCAGCCCCGAAGATGGTTTGGATACGGCACCCTAACGGGCTGATAGTATACTCTCTAGGTTTCGGGCGGGAAAATAATTAAAAACCCGCCTTACAGCACATAAATGGTCAACTGTGACCTTAAACAATATTCGGGTGTACAGAAGTGAGGAGAGGAGAGGGAGAGAAGCCGTGGAGATGAAAAAACCAGATAGGCACAGAACAGAGGAAAATAAAGTACAAAAGACCCCGGTCGAGCGAGTCGCCGGGGTCGGTCAATGAAAATAATAGTATACTACCAGGGCTACTATGAAATTTCCATACGTAGCCCTGGCGTGAAAAATAAATAAACTTCCCCCAGAGGGCAATTTCTGCCCCACTGGGTTTGCGAAACTAAAGGGAGAGTATCGATTATATATATACATTCATCACCACGTCTTACTACCTGTTTAGTACTATAAATTAAAAGTGATAACTGCAGATCACACGTATAAATATGTACTAATAAATTATTTAATAAATTCTCAAACTGTATAAAAAGTTCATGTTTAGCTAACTCAGACTCTAGATTAGTGGAAAGAATATGGTATTTTCCTTAGTTTGTATACCTGTAAAGTACCTATTTAATAAAGCAAAATCTTTTTACCTGCTTCGGTGGCCGCGTTGTCTCACAATAGACTGGACTGCCGATGACGGTGATATCGGGGTTCGAATTCCGGGTGGGTATGATTTGGAAGTTTATACATAAATGGTTTTACACTTTCCGTACACGCGAATGTGGGTACACTTTATTCCTACTCAAACCGTCTTAATCTCTAACACTTTAGCTTAATAAGTGCACATGCTTATAACACGAAAGGGTATTGAGACGCGGTTCTAAATAACTTTTTTTTATATCAAGTAATTCATTAAAACTTGTGTGTGCTCTCTAAAAAAAATACTATTTTAAATGTTTTACCTTTAAAATAATCACTTTATTGTGATGCTTCCTTTAAATAATACGTCAATTATTATTAATTCCTACTACTACCTACTCTTAAAGAAATCTACAACAATTTTTTCGAATACATTTATTTATTTCGTATTGACAAGAACTAACTTTATAATCACGTTAAAAAGGGCTAAAATACAAAACTTTTCCTGACAAAAAAAAATATTCCCGCCCCTCTAAGATTGGTTCTGGAAGAACATGCTGTAAAGTTGTTCTCGCCCCTCTACTATTTGTTCTGGAAGAACATTCTTTAAAGTTGTCTTGTTGGCAATCGACAGAAAATCCATATCACGTCGCTGAGATCGGCACAATAGCGGGTATGAGGTATTGATTGTTTTTATCATGACATGGGGGCATGTACTAACATTATGTCAAATTTCCCTTATTTTTCTGTGTCAACTCAAGTTCACGTCCTTGATATTATGCGTAGATCGTTACTAATACATGTAGGTTCAAGTCGTTTGTAATGTTCTGTAAAATGTATCACAGGGCGCTTTACTTTACATCCATTAAGGTTTCCAGCCTACGGTCTGGATCAGTTTTTACTTTCTCTCTATCTTACAGGTAGAGAAAGTATGGTGATCGTCAAAAAATTCGAACTCGAGATTTTGATGAATCTTGACGTTTCATGACTTTCTGAATCCGNTTTATTCAAGTAATATATTTTTCCACTATCCGCTGGCTAGGCCTGTTGTAGCTTTATATACCTTATACACTAACTTAAGACTAGGACAGGCACAACATCCAGTCCCCGGCCATTAATTTATCAATGTGAAAGGGTAAACCTATAATTCACCAATGATACAATCTTTGGCCAAGCCAGTTTTATCTGGTATATTTTCTTACCAGCAAAGGGAACTTAATATATTATTATTTACTATTCAAATAATTAATTCAGCCTATTAGGGTTCCTAACTTACATAAGAAACAAGCCGGTTTGGGTTCTTAAATAACATAGCTAATTTGGCCTGTTTGAATAATTAACTCACACAAATAATATATCCGGTTAGGACTTATTAACTACCTAGGTAATTTAGCCTTGTGAGGTTTATGAATCATATAAGAAAATTTAATCTGGTAGAGCTTCCTATACTCCATTCACGGTAGGAATTACTCTCTGAAAGGTCTTTTTTCCTAACAAAATCCTACTATGTAATAGCTTTCTGGTAGGAAAAAAAGGCCTTTCAGAAAACAATTCCTACGATCAACAGAATTTAACTACTCTCTAGTTAGTTTAAATAGGGAGTTTCTAGCTCACATAAGGAAATTAAATTTAGTAGGGCTTCTTAACTACTTAGTTATCTTGGTGAGGTTTCTGATTCACATAAGGAAATTTAGCCCAGTAAGGCTTATTAACTACCCAGTTAATTTAACCTAGTGAGGTTTCTGACTCACACGTGGAAATTTAGTCTGATGAGAACATTTTACTTTTTCTAACAAAACACTTGCGTTAACATAAAATAATTTCTCCTGATTTATATCCTTGGCATGTCTTATGAACGTGAGAAGGAATTTCCGTAGTTTATTTTCTTATTAGCACTGCCGTGTTGACGCTCCAAAGTGAGCTTCTATAGAAATTACGGTATATACATATGAGCATAATATTATCAATCTGCATTGCTTTACTTTGGTTCCTAAGCTCCCAGGAAAACATTATTTAAAAGATTGACAATTTTTTATATTTTAGCCTCTAATTTTACAACCCAATCCCTATTAGAAGTAGAGATGAGTAAGGTAGATATAAGAGGAAATGTACCCGAATTCGCTTGAAGGGAGAGTAGTAAAATATCATGGATAATAAACCTTAGTACACCCGGCCGGTAATCAAACCCTGGCCTCACTGTCACCGGTAAACCATACTAGACTATCCTGAAGCTTAAAACGCATGTTCCCCTATGCGGGGAAGAAGGATGCTCAGGGACTTAGGGCCATATTTTTTTGTTATTTAGAGAAAGGTGTGAAACGGTTACAGAAACATTTACTCTTAGTTTCCTCCCTACACTCCTAGTTATTTATTTTAATAATTCTTGATGGGGGTAGATTATGTTGTGTTATTGCTTCCTTCACCGTTTTCAACTCAACCATCGTTACTGCTTACATTTTTAGTTAAGTTAAGTCAAAATTTAAAAGATAGTTCACAATAATATTAAAATAATGTATGTTTTATTTTCTAGTTCCTCGAACCAAAAACTGTGTGTGCGTTTGTGTTCATAGTGGTTGCAGTTAGGAATCAAACAGATAAAATCTAATGACGTCAGGAGATTTAACAAAAAAGTAATAATTTTGCACTTAATCATTAAATCAAAATTGGGAACTTTTTTCATCGATATTAACATCCTGCATTCCTTAGATATGATATTATAATATGAGTTTTTTGTTCAGTGTTTGTTTTTTATACCACATTTACACACTGCCAAAAATAAACCTAAAACATGATGGAGAAATAATTGCTTTAAGTGTTATTATTATTCTTATTTAGCACCACGTCTTACTACCCGTTCGGGTTATACGCTTAAGTACTAATTACGCTAATGGATCAGGAATCGGGAAGGTTGAATTTAGAGGAAGTGAACCCGTATTTGCGTGGAGAAAGAGTGGAAACCCATTTAGGAAAGGGGAAAAAAAAGTTCACCCAACCGAGATTTGAACCTCGATCTCCCCGTTTTCGGCAGTTGAGCTCAACACGAGTAGTGCGTTAGCCAACTACGCCACCGAGGCGGGTCTTTAAGTGTTAATGTTTATTAAATGCTAATATGTTATTTTTAAAACCTGTATAGGTCAGGGAAATATATAAAGAAAGTTCTGCAGCCTCACTGGTGTTGTTTCAGATGTTCAGGAAAGAACCACTGTAGCTTCATCTTGGCCGAGGATCACGAACCGGCCGCAACTTGGGGTCCGGGAGTTGTTGTCATCAAGTACGCCTGCTTTAACGGTCAGTCATTGTTCTTGTATTCATTCTACGCGAGGATATTATATTGCATTTAATA
Source organism: Timema bartmani (assembly GCA_902151455.1). NCBI lineage: Eukaryota > Metazoa > Arthropoda > Insecta > Phasmatodea > Timematidae > Timema > Timema bartmani. Next base: position 30,619 of record CABFWB010004193.1, read on the forward strand.
AATATCGAAGAAGATAAATGACACGGGTTTGTGTTAATATTGTTTTGACGCAGTTGTTGCTGCGCTTCCATTTCTAAAACACTGCTAATTATGATTGTTAATCTTACATAGTGGTTTTTTTAATGTTATCCAAGTAACAAACTGGATGTCCTCAACGCCACAAGCTATATATTTACTATTATCATCTTACCCTCCTTTTAAATTCTTGTTGTTTATTATGTATGTTTACTCATCTATACCTTTGTGCCCTTGGTTTTAGTTTGACTCTGAGTTAAGGTTCTATTTGAAGTGACTTATTAGAAGGTGCACATTTAGGGTAGGGGTATATTGCAAACATAAAGCTTTTCCGAACTAAACCTTGGAAATTGGTGGGACTGAAACTCTCCACGTAATGAAAACACTACCAGATAAAACTAATGAAGAAATAAGGATTTCTTAATGCCACTCCTTTTAAAATAAATTGCATTACAATACAAAAGGCAACGCTCTAACCAAGCAGTGAAATTTCTAGTCTGTAGTAAAAAAAACTGTTGGTAAAAATACTTTGCTCAGAAAATCAAGATTTTTTTAAAGAACTACACTGGACTTAAGCCAAACAATATTGTGAGTGAAAAGGAAAACTTAGGGAGGAATTTATGACAATGAAGAGTTCACCACGAATACGTCATATTTCCTTGTTTTTTGGGTCAAGGTACTTGGTTAACATCGTATTCAGCTCACTTAGGAATTGTAAAGTGCTGAATTTAAGCCAAAAACATAAACCTTTCGAAAACGACTTTAGATGGCTATATTAAAACCCAAGTGAAAATTCACTAGGTCAACTTTATTTCTTATCTAAATTACAGGGCTAGTAATAAATTCCAGCTACAGTTCAAACTCTTTGTGGCATTTGTTTAAATCTTCACACTCAAGAACTTTATTTATAAATCCACCTTTTTTTTTTTTATGAAATCGAAAACCCTGTTATAGCGTCCAGATATTCACCGACTAACGTAAATCAAATTTAGATTACGCTGTACTGTATTTTAACAGGATTCGAACCCCAATATCCTCGTCCACGGAAATCCAGTGTATTGGGAGAGTTACACCTTAGACCATGCAAACACCGATGTGTGTTGTAATATATAAAGTTCTATTTTTCACGTATCTGACAGGTACAAAAATTATTAGCTTTACTTTCACGTGTTCATACGTCAAATCATTAAATCTACAAATAGACATTTTTACTTTCTCGCCATCTTACAGGTATAGAAAGTATTGTGATCGTTAAAAAAATCCAACTCGAGATTTGGATGAATCTAGACGTTTCATGAGCCCCCTGAATCCGAAAAAAAATGTTTTTGAATTTCCGTCTATCTGTCCGTATGTACCTCTAACTAGAGCCTAAACAATTTTACCAATCGGGCTAAAACTTGGTATTTATGGTTTTCATAAAGTTGCCCCAAGGGATTTTTGGAATTAGATATCTAACCCTAAAATTAAGGGTAGTTTACTGAAGGGAAAAAAGAGAAAAAGTTGATTTTCTCAAAATTGGCTCCAATGATTTTGATTAAATTTAATTTCTAAACATTTATTAATATTCCAAACAAAATAGCCACTCTCAATATTTCGGCAAAATGAATTTAAGGATTCCATTCTGATGCGCAAATTATAGTTTTTTTTATCATATCTTCGAAACTATTTGAGATTTGAAATTACTTATCATTACAAATATGTAGATATATTTATAATAAAAATATTTTATTCGAAGCATAATTTTATAAAACCAATAACTTTCAAGCTATAAACAAATATTTATATTTTTTAACTTTTCGAACACAAAAGGTAAAGTATTGCGACCTTTAAAAAGTCTAACCTGAAATGTTGATGGACGTCAACGTCTCATGACTCACCGAACGCTAAAAAGTGGTCTTCGCAATGACGTCTTTTTGTGTGTCTGTTTAAACTTAAAATTAGGAGTAGTTTAGTAGAGGGCAAAAAGAGAAAAAATCGATTTTCTCAAAATCGGCTATAACGATTTTGATTAAAATTCTTATCTAGGCGTTGATTAAAATTATAAATAAACTGGCTATTTTCATTTTTCTATGAAAATGAATTTAGGGTACTTTACAGAAGCTGAAATTTCCATATCTCCGCAAATATCTGAGATACTAAATAACTTATCATTGCAAAATTGTAGTACTATTTAAAATAAAAAAAACTTGTATATGAAATATATTTTTATAAAAGCAACAGTTTCTGAGATATT
>CABFWB010004194.1:9625-21663 GCA_902151455.1 Timema bartmani
TTGTATTATATTTGGAAGAAGGTATGTCCGTTGTCCATTTCCTATGTTTGTTCTTTATGTTATTCCTTTTACATGTTCCTATCTAAGTGTCCTATCATTCTTTACAAATTTCTTTTTTCTATCTTTAGTGTATTTGGTTTGCTCTTTTAGGAATTTACGTTGCACACTCCCCCCTGATGAGTACCGTTATAATAAAACCTGGGTCGAGGATTGGGCAGCAACGAGCATTTTTCTTCAAGAGGCAGCCATTACCTCTTTGTCCATTGGCCACATTGTAAAAGCCATGTTGTGCACCTTTTATATGTTTCTATTCACCTTTCCTGTGCCCTCTTCCAAACATAATACAATATTTTTCTAAGTTTGTAATTGTTCAGTTTTCAGAGCTCATACCGGCTTCATCTACAAAGTCTGATTTCATCTTGGAAATGACAAGTGAACAAACATATACAATAACTATCAGCCCACGAACTGTTTTCATGATATGGACATAATCATGAGAAGTTAAAATATAATGTTTATTCATCTGGCGAAAGAAGGAGTCACTTCCACAATTTTTTTCATACGTACCTGTATTTAACATAGACAATTATTTACCTTTTGGCTTTTATTAAAAATTAGAACCTGTATATAATAAATGTTTTTGATTGATTCCTCACCCTATGTTATTTATACAGAGTATGGGTGGCTATGTACGGTCCGATTTAAATTTGAAGGAATATTTTGGATATTTAAAAATAAGGGTGTGCCAAATCTCCTTTTTCAATTCGAAGTAAGCTTGAACCAAATATATGAAATGTACTCGAAGCCAAATCAAAGTTTGAATCTTTTTTTTTAATTGTTTTATGATACAAAAAATATTTTATTTTGATTATTTAAATAACTTTATGCTCTACTACTACTTGGGAAATGTTTAGTTGCTTAATTGTTTGTAATAATTAGTTTTATTTTGATAAATCAATATATTTACAACTTACAATTCAATTACTCTGGATTTTTTTCCATATGAATATTGTTTAATACTATACAATGTACATTACATCTCTTAGTGGAAATAATTGACCATTATTGTCAAAGATTTGTAAGTTTCGAAGCTAAGTCAAAATTTCAAAGCTTCACACACCCCTAGTTATTGTTACCACCGACTCTACTACCTCACACTAGACTAAAAGGAAGGTGGGGGGTAAGCTAATATTAGATATATGACAAAGAAAGCAAGACATTAGCAACAATTAAATAACAATATGAATGTTTTATTCAAGATAACAAATTAAACAATAAATTATATTGCCTCAAAAATCCATCGGAAGTATGTTGAAAATCATATCAATGTTACAGCGTAGTTTCATCATGTGAATGTTACCACACGAAACGTAATTTTAAGTCAAATTGGTCTGTATGGAAGAGACGACAACTCGACCAAACTACACTGTCAGTTTCACAACAGTGAATATTGACAAAACAACCTTAAATGTTTGACTATTTAAATAAATCATTACTTTCAAAATATCTAGACAGATATCTATTTGAATACAAAAAAGAGCCTAATGGGCATCTTGAAATGGTTACCAAAGTGTCTGCTTCACTACATTGAATACAAACAGAGTTAAAGATTAAATTAAATAACACACACATGAACACGAGAGTTTGGCTTTCCGGCATTAAGTCAAACTCCCACGGGACTATTAAATTTTGACACAACGAAGGTCGTTAACAAGAACACTACTTGTCAACAACAAAAAATATGACTAACAAAAGACTAGTTAAACCACAAGTTAGTCCAATTAAATAATTTGGGAAATATTTAGTCTAAATCAAATAATCAGCTAAACTTTACGATAATTCAAACAACAAATAAATATGAAAACATTAAACAAAAAAAGGAGGAATTTACATTTACTTAGTGTACAAAACTCTGTCAATTTAAATTAAATACTTCTAAAAAAATAAGTTAATAAATATGGCAATCCAATATTTTACGTGGCTTCACTGACACTAGCGCCCAAGTGGTGGCAAAACGAATTAACTGTCTCATAATTAAATTTAGTTTTATAAAAATACATTTAGTAAATAATTTATGCTTATTTTGGCTTATTCCAAAATATTACATTACATTAATTCAAAATTGAATTAGCCATAATTACAAGTCTATTAAATTAAACTCGATTAAAAAAAACACAATACGTCATCATCCTGTAAATTGTCCAAGTCCTGGACAGGACTTCTCCAGACGTGTCGTACAAATAATGGTCTAAGACATGACTTCTCTTGAAGGTGTAGATAAATAATAGTCACAGAGTTTAAAAACTGCGAGGTTTAAATAGTGTTTCTAGTCGCTTAGGGTTGGAAGGGGGGAAGGTTCACATTGGTCGGTGGCTTCCGACGGTCATTTTTGAAACATGACGACGAGCACGTAGTCCTTGATCAGGCTAGGATTGACGGGCTGTCTACAACACACGCTGTATTGGTGTTAGAGATCTGTTTGACTGGTGTTGGTGATGTACAGACATCACGTGATGTGTTGGTGGTTGGTTTCGTCTTGCACACCGGACCCCAGGATAGTTTCAGTCAATGGTTGTTCTTGGCTAGTTCCGAAAGGATCGATTTAACTAGTCCGCTCGGAACCTCGGCTGTTGACGCACGACGGCTCGATCTACCCGCTCATTGATTTAGGACGCAAGGTGTGTACTCCAGTCTTGAAGGTTGTTCTAGCCAGAAGAAATACAAGTGGTAAGTACATGAACATTTTGTGGAGTTTATTCTTGTTTGATATCGTTCTTAATATAGACTGAGTCTACATAGGACTACAATAGAGAAGCTTACTATTGCAGGAAGTTTATTACTATTGAGGTTTCATATGGAGTGGTTAGTATGACTCTTTAGGAAAACCTTTGTGTTACTCTTAATATGGGGGGTAGTACGATGTAACATGTAACATGTTACAAATGTTACATTATAAACATTACAAAAAATTAATAAATTTATATACAGATGCATTTTATCTTCAACTGTCACTATTACCCACTTTGGTGGCCGTGTAGTCTAAGGCGCTACTCATGCAGTAGACTAGACTGCTGATAACAGGGAGATCATGGTTTGAATCTCGATCGAGTGAACTGAGGATTGTTTTCCACCCTCTCTCTCTCCAAACAAATGCAGGTACACTTCTTCTAAATACTATAACCTTCCTCATCCCTAAAACCATAATGTTATAACCTGGACGGGTAGTAAGACGCATTGCTTAAAAAAACTCACTTTTTATAGATAATATGAAGTTTGACTGCAAAAAAATATGTTTTTGTTTTCTAAAATAATTTTCTAGCCGACTTTAATACAGGCACGCTGGTGGTTGACTGTAATATGCAATCGGAACACTTGTTTATGGAAATTTTGTGGTGAGACATAGATCAGGAACTGGATTCAAGAATATAAAGAGAACAGAAGCATTCCTAAAATCCAAACTACAACACGTGTACTCTTGGTGTAGAATATATTCTGATCACTTTAATTCTGAAATATTTTTTTTTATAAAATTCAATATAATATGATAGAAATTGTAAAAATATGAAGTAGAAATTAAAGTAAACACACTTAACACATATTTACACACACTTCAATATTTCGATGCTCTTATTGCATCTTCCTCAGGAAGTGGTAGTACATAAGTCTGGACAGGAATCTATAGTAGAATTCTGGTAGGAAGAAAAGTATTTAACAGTTACAAAAGTTACTAAAACTCTTTTTATATAATGAAATGTCAAATCATGTGTTCTTAAACTGTGACATTTGATAGATATGATCAATACCTTTAAAAAAATATTCATAATATATTAAAGTCTTATCAATGTTGATAGCAAAAAAAAAAAAAATTGTTATTTTTTAAACTGTTCTTTCTATGGAAATTGGTCTATAACTGGAAGCTATGTGTTAGTGATTCTACTTATATTTAGCTTAAAGCACTTTATTTCATAAATGGATTTTATTTTAATTTTAATCTTTTTATAATTATTGATTTAAAATTAAAGATATGTTAATCAAATGCAGACAAGACAAAGGAAATCACAGTACAAACAAATAGTATGACATGCATGTTACAAAGAAGAATTATGTTTTAAACTGTTACCACTAGACAAAGGGTAAGTCTAATTGTTTTTCCTGTACACGATACCACATGTCCCCAGTCATCAACTTTGGCCATTACTCTCCATAATGGCCCACTCACTTATCCTCCATCAAGATAGGTTAATATCAATTCTATATACATGATTGATTTGGCTACAGTATTGGAAAATCAAAACCTCTATGTGTTGGCAAATAGTGTTTTTTATTTCATTACTCTATTAAGTTAACCAAATTAAGTTTGTTTTTAATCACCTACATATGTGCAAAAGTGGTCAACCGTTGGGTAACTCTTAACAGACCCACAACTTTTTAAAACCCAATAATTTATATTCTGGTATCATTGTCTTCTCCTAGGATAGGTTACACCCCCCTCCACCCTCAATTTGTCTTACCCGCCTGTTATATCTGAGTATTTACACAAATGGTGTAGGGATGAGAAAGGCAGAATTAACAGGAAATGTACCCACTTTAATGCAGTAGAAGAGCGGGAAATCACCTAATAAGATACACCTTAGTACACTCAAATAACCATGTGAATATTAACCAATAGGTGTGTGGAAAGTCTTACTTGGATTCAAAAAAATTAATATCGGCTTCAAATTTGCTTTAAATGATAAATCCCAGTTTCGCTAATAAAAATACTGATAGCTAAAATACTCGGTTTATATTCAATTAATTCCATTCTGAGCTGTTCGATAAATTACAAATTAATAATCATATGAAAAAAATCTGAAGCAATTTATTGTATATTGTAATAATAATAATCTGATCGGCTCAAAATGAAATATTACAATCCATTGTGCAATCTAATATTTTCTAATTGATATTAGTGCATAAATTTATATTAATAAGCACAATATATTTTTTTCAAGCACAAAAAGAATATTTTATTAAATTTGATTCAAGTTTTCTTTGAAATGAAAAGGGGGACCTCTGTAAACCAATTTCGAAAATAATAAATTCAAATATTCAAAATACTATACCAGTGACCAAGAGAAGTCCTATCTTGTCCCTAACAATTCAACTCTATCTCCTTCTGACCTACTGAGCTATTAATGACACAACTGTTAGTCTGCTTCTTGATACCATAGGTATTTTTACTAAAGGGGAATTGTTTCTATGGTTGCCATGGTCTAGTTAATCGGTCATAGACCTGCTCCGGTGGCTACATGGTCTATGGAGTCACTCTCGTGTTAGACTGACCTGTTGAGGACGGGGAGATCAGGAGTTGGATCTCGGTCGGGTGTACTGAGGGTGGTTTTTCCTTAATAATTTCCCACTCTCCTATGCAAATGAGGATAGGTTGCCTCTAAAATGCTTCCTTCCTCATTCCTACACCATTAGATTGATTATCATATATATGTATAATCTGGATACCATCGTCTGTGTAGTTGTAAAATATAATATTGGGATATTTCTTAGATTAAAAGTAATACACTGGGGCTTTGGAATAGAGTTGAAATAATTATTTAATTATTAATTTCTTATAAAAAAACAAGCTGATTGATCAATCATGTTGAGGCTTATTGATTTAGAGTAAAAGTTTAAAAAAAAGGTAAAAAATAATTAAAATTAAAAATATACGCCCATCCCTCTCATGTTTAATAAAAGCTAGGTAGGTTGGGAAAGATTGTTGTTCTAAAGGGGGGGGGTCATGGTTCTAAAAAGTTAGGGAAGCACTGCTTTGGAGTCCAAATTTCAAATCATGATCTAACTCCTGACATGCTCAAAACTAATTTTTATTTGGTGGGATTGATTTTTATTATAATATAACTACTGTGCGAATTGCACAATATTTGGATAGAAATAGAAATAAATATCATTTTCTTTGATAAAGTTTTCTCTAAGCTAAAGAAAATGTATATTTTTCTCAAATGAACACAAAGAAACATTGATGTAGACATGAAGCCTTCATATTTATAAAGTGTTTGAGAAAACTTCAGTATATTACCAACATATTGTAAAGCGTGAGGGGGGTTAATGGGCTGTTCACACCACCGCCGCAAGATATTTTAAGGTTATTAGGGCATGTTTTTGTCTAAACGTTATTGAAAACCAACACGAAATATTTGAGGTCTTGAATATTAACACTAAAGCAAACACATAATTTGACTTAATTACAATTTAAAACAGTCATTGAATTAAATAATAAAAGTCATAATTAAGTGTGTAAATTAATAATTAATGAAAACACATAGAATAGGATAAAATTAAATTTAGTAAACAGCTAATAGATAAAAATACAAAATAATTAATTGAACATTTAAATATGTCTCTTATAATGTTCAGTCACTACACAATTCACAGTCTATGTCTACGTCAGTCCACTGTGTCATTCACATAAGTCCTTTAGCTATTCGAGATCCATGAACATGACACACTGATTAAATCACCAGCCACGCTGGCCCACTCACTTGCCTGAACTTGGACTGTGGTCCACCTGCTGACCGCCGGTCGTGTGTATAGGGGTCACAATCATAAACTGGAAGTCTTCATTTACAGAATAACGGGCTCGAAGGAAATGAACACATACCCTTCTAGATGTGTCACTTTCCTTTCAAGTAAGTTTCCCTTTCCCTGTAACCTCCTTGGCTATAAGGCTAACTTAGCTACCTGCTAAACAAGGATGGAGAAATATATATATATTGAAAAAGTGAAGATCATCCATCTCTTTATTACTCGACAAACAAAACTTGTTTATAAACACATAATTACCTCCTAATAATATTAATGAAATCCTAATTGCTATGAATCTGTATTATTTTATGCTATAATGTATTTTTAAAAAACTATGTTTAACGTAATATAATTAAAAAATAATTAAAAATCACTTTAATAATGGAATTTTATTTTATTTCAATACATTCAAAGGCAAGGTTTACCGGGCTGGGGGTAAGGGAGGGCAAGATCACTTAAAAAAAAAAGCCAGCAGTTGAAGAGTAGCTGAATAACGAAAAACTATGTTTGAGTTTTTTTATTGATCAAGGATATGGATAGGCTACATGCAAGGTTACCGTTAGTCCCTTATCACTATCCTTAATATACGACTGTGTATGGTGTTTAGTCTATAGTTTACACGGGACGGGGGGTCTGATGGGTGAGGGGTCACCCAGATCTGTGTATTCCTAGGTGGCAAAAATATAAATCTGCCACTGTATGACGTGATTTTGTCTCCAAAGCCGACCAATGATCGAGGTCTGAACTACCCGCCTCAGTGGTGTAGTTGGCTAACGCTCTAGTTTCGTGTTAGGTAGACCGCAGAGGAAGAGGAGATCAAGATTTTAGTCTCGGTCGGGTGAACTGGGGTGGTTTGTCGTAAATGGTTTTGCACTCTCCCTCCACGCAAATGCGGGTTCACTTCCTCGAAATTCGACCTTCCCTATTCCTAACCCATTAGAGTAATTAGTACTTAAGTTTATAGCCCAAACAAGTAATAAGACGCGGTGCTAAATGAAAAAAATAAAAGGTCTGAATGAATGGTACTGGGTCCCATTGCTGGAAGGGTGGACCATTTAATTCGATCAACGTTAATTATGTAACATGATTTATAAGAATTTAAGCATAATGAAGTAATTATTTTTATAATTACACTAAAACCACATCCACAATCGGAAGAATGACTACAAGAAATGATTTTAAGCTATCTGCCATCTGGATTAAATGGCTAAGCTATTGTATTTATTAGTTACAGTTATAACGGCATACACAGGTCCCGGGACTAATTCTCGTGTCAAGGTGTCATTTTTAAGTTTAAAGAATATAATCTGGCATATGTTTGAGAAACTCTGGAATAAGTCTTCTCCCCATTTAAATTAGGCTTTTTGCCACACAGATTCAAGAAAATGGTGGAAGGGTTAGGGTAGATGGAGAAAAGGTTTTTTTAAGGGGACGGCCGGACTGAGCGAGCGAGCGACTAAAATATAAAATAGAACACATTGGTTGTAATGAGAGGAGGCCAGACTGGAGCGAGCGAGCGAGCACGCTTGAAAGATAGAACTGGTTCTATTTTTAAAGCACGCGCGCTCGACCCGGTACAGTCTAGTTTACAGGTGCTAGGCAATATTATTGTATGTTGGTTCATTTAGCGCTAGGAAAACTTCTCATTTTGACATTTTTATTAATATCGATAGGTTTAGCGCACTTTCTACTAACGGTCTAATTTAATTGGTAAGATCATAAACCATACCTATATGTGTGTGTGTATATATATATGTAAAACTGATATGTTAAAATACTTCAATAATATCAAAGTAGGCCTTTACAATTAAGAATCACCATTAGCGTGGAGGGAGGATGAGAAAACCACAACAATAAATTACTTGTTAAAAACCACCTTCAGTTCACTGATCCAAGATTCGGAGCCTCCTCGTCAACAACAATCGAGAGTTATCTGCTAATCACGCGCTCGCTCGCTCACACGATTGTCAGTCTGGCCGAACCCTAAGTCTGTGTAAAATAGTAGGTAGCCGTTCTAAAAAAGCTACAATAACGCATGTACTCAACGCAAGCACTTGCACTAGAAAAAATAAATGCTGAAGCCCAAGGTTGTAGCCAGCCAATAACTTCAGGGGGGGTTTGGTAAGCACATCCCCCAATTGCCGGAAGCTAGAAAAAATTCTGAATGATAAACAGTTCTAGAAGCTATCTGAAGTGCTTTTTATGGTAACAAAGTCCCCTAATTTGTACTTGTATCTTAACTTTGACATCGTTTGAACCATAAATAAAGCTATATATATTTTGTTCATAAAGTTACGGTGGAGAGGGAGGGGGGCATGGAACCCCCAAAATCTCCCCCTGGCTACGGCCTTGCTGGAGCCCTCACAATTGTATTTTTACATTAAGCTTATGAGCATTCAATAAAACGACAGTTAAATTTTACAAGTATAAAACAAACGGAAAACATATGTTCTGGCTAAGTATTTGGCAAATGTCCTTTATTCACATTCTAAAAAAATTTTTGGTAATCCTAATTAATGATGATATTTTATAGTGTGGAAAACCAAAATACAATATTCTAGAATTGCCTCACAGATCCTGAGATAGTTATGGCAAAGCCAAGTTTGAAAAACGCTGACACTCCTGAGTGGAGCAGTTGTGGGAAGTGATTTGCAGCATGGCAATATAACATTGTCCTGGAAGTGACGTCATAACGTTAGTCGCGCAGTAGTTCAGTCCCGCACCACTGCGGCAATACTAGCCCGCTCGCATTATTTTTTTCGCCACTAATCCATCTACACTACTGTGACATTGACCTTACAGTACATTAATTACACTACTGGGCTGGTCCACGCGTCTTCTTTCTTGCTTTGCCAGACAATCTGTTTGACTATAGCTATCGAATTTCATGGCCTGCGACGTCGACAATTTTTTTTATATATTTCTGACATTATTGTAAAGATATTGATAATATTATCTACAGCTGCAGATCACATTACTTGACGTATGAAAACGTGAAAAGTAGATCTATCAACTTTTATCGTTGTCAAATAAGGCCCACCCCTACAACGAAACTTGGACTGTATTTGGTTGTGTATGATCCACTCACGATCCCTTAATTTACAAATCTGATATAGACAGAATAAATCAAGTTTTACTATAGAATCACGAGTCACGACCCTCACTTGTTGCTTAGTAGTCATTGTTGACAAAAAATACATTACATTCGACACTATACGCATGGAGGAAATCAACAAGTTGTCATTAATATACCCTGATTTAGTGATTTTGGTTGGAAGAACAGTAGAGAAAATTCAAACCTATTTATTTGCTGCCAACATTCAAAACATTTCACTTTATTATTTGTATCATGTTAAGTATTGATAATATCTATCAAAAGTGACAACTCCAAATAACATGACTGGATGTATGAATATATTAAAATGGTTTTAGTAACTTTAATTACTAACTTATTACTGTTCTTCCCATCAAAATCATACTATCACTTAAAAGTTTCAGCTTATTGTGAACTTTCTATACATAAACGCATCGCGGCTTGCATACAACGAAGGCAAGTTCAAGGTCGATCCTAAGCAGACGAAACTATCGACCACAACAATGAATGACCGTTTGTTCATTGATCCTGGTCTGTGCTCTGGTGTACTGTACAGGGCTGCTAACTCATATCACCAAAATACAATCCAAACTAAATGGTATAATTTCACGTTAGATAAAGTAATATTTTTTAATGTCCAGTTTGTTTTAAAACGGGGCCACCCTTAGCAGACGTGGGGTCCTGGGAAAACTTTGTAACAAGTCTACGCCGATATAGGCCTACCAATTTTCAGCCGTACAAGGATATGTCCTAAAATATAAATAGATATATTTTGTTTAAGTTTTTATTTAAAGTATTTAACGTGCACTTTCTGACCCAACTGATTATATCAGCACACGAGAATTTCTATGAGCGAAAGCGAAAGAGCCTATACATTTTGCCGGGAAAGGTATTTCCACAAACCTTCCAGGGTTCTTTTACATGCCACAATCGACGGCTTTACTTCTCCTCCGAAGGAAGTTGTGCTACGGATTTTTATCGTTCATTAGTAATCCGTATACAAGGTTGTAGCCAGCCAATAATTTCAGGGGGGGATTTGGTGGGCCCATCCCCCAATTTACGGAGGCTAGAAAAAATTATGAATAAAAAACTGTTCTAGAAGCTATCTGAAGTGTTTTTATGGTAACAAAACCCCCTAACCACCGAAAAATAGGAACAATTCTAAATATTAAACATCTCTAGAAGCTATCTGATTTTTAGGTATATACCTAAATTTTGACTGTCAGAAGTGACAACTGCTAAAGACTATTTTTTGCAGATCATATGGTTCGGCGTAGGGATACACAATTTGGTCTGGTAGCTTTTCAAAGCCGTCAGCTGTCAGCTGTGAGCTGTCAGTCAGCACCACAGAAGCTAAAACTGAGGTATAATAATAATAATACTTAGTACCGCGTCTTACTACCCGTTCGGGTTATACGCTTAAGTACTCATTACACTAATGGGTTTGGAATAGGGTAGGTTGAATTTAGAGGAAGTGAACCCGCATTTGCATGGAGGGAGAGTGGAAAACCATTTAGGAAAAACCCCCTTCAGTCTACCCGACCGAGATTCGAACCTCGATCTCCCCGTTTTCGGCAGTCGAGCTCAACACGTCTGGCGCGTTAGCTAACTACTCCACCGAGGCGGATAAAACTGAGGTATAAGTCATCAACAAAGTGGTGCCGCTAATTGGTTCCCTTCCCTTTCTCGTGAGCACCCACATTCCTGTCACCTTACATATTTACCTCGTCAATAGTTACTATAAATTATATACATTACGATTATTTTAACCTTTCACCATTACCCAAATTAGTGCCGGCTGTAATCGAACTCGGTAGTCTTGGGGTAAAGTGCTCACCTCAGAGCCCGATGTTCGTGGGTTCAAACCCAGTTGGGGTGGATTTTTCTTGATCAATAAAAATCCGTAGTACAACTTCCTTCAGATGGTAAATAAAGCCGTCGATCCCATGCCGTTAGTTGTGACCTGTAAAAGAACCCTGGAAGGTGTGAAAATACCTTTCCCGGAAAAATTGGTAGGCCCTTTCACTCTCACTCATAGAAAATTCTCGTGTGCGGATATAATCAGTTGGTTCAGTAAGTGCACGTTAAATACCTCAATTAAATGAAACAATATAAACACTTTAAATTCTTATAAAAATTGGACGATTTATTAATATTGTTAAGGTGCTGTCTTTATACTACGCAATATTTTTTTTCTCATGATTTTCGACCCTCATGCCCAACGTAAGATATCGTAAGGGGCCCCCTCCCCCCAAATTCCACAGCCACTCTCACTTAATTTTTTACGATTTGCTAAATTATATTACTTTAATCGCTTGCTTTTTTTGAACATAAGGATTGGTAATAAAGTGAGTGATATGAAATTTTA
>CABFWB010004194.1:30613-50969 GCA_902151455.1 Timema bartmani
TATATATATATATATATATATATTTCGTCGATTCAAACCCAGCCAAGGTGGACGGATATAATATATGTTACCAATTTTGGCCGGGAAAAAAAGTTTATATTTTCTTAAAGAACCCTTCCCATGAAAATAATAAATGCCATATATCAGTCCATGTATGTTTCAGGAGTCATAGTAGCAATCGCAAGAACATGACACCCCGTTTTTCGTTATGTCTAGCTGAATGTTATATTCTTGAGATTGTTTTTGTACGTGTTAGCGTAAAGTTCAGTTTTGTACGGTCTTTTTTTCATACGTTTGCAGATTCCTCCGTTTCTACTCCACACTATGTCTCGAAGGCATATTCTGCTTAAGCAGCCGTACCACAACCAACTAAAATACTATGAAAGGAGGTTGGTTTTAAAAAATATGTACGTTATCATTAAAATTCCAAAGTTTAACTTTTTCATTAAACATTTTTTAGCACCGCATTTTACAAACCGTTCGAGTTGTACACTTTAATTTAATTAATTCATGCATTTTATATGACTCCATCTAGCTACTTGCCTAATCATAGAGGATATAAAACATAATAATAATATTTTCTCGGTGCGGTGTTGTTGGTGTGGTTAAAGGTCTTTGGTCTGTAATCATTATTATGGTCACTTTGTCACGATATCTATTGTTATTGTTGGGAGCCGAAAGGTGACCGACCAACAGATTTAACAGAATATCGACAAAAACAAGAATGTGCAGTTAAAGGGACACATAGTTGCAACTAGGAATTATTTAAAGTCTCAAGATGGCCACTAAGCTTCCTAGTTGCAAATTTGACCATAGCACTCAATCCCTTCAAAAAGAGGTGGTATGCTTCAGCCGCAGACAAAGAGGTAAAGGGCAAAAGTTCCCAAACTTCAAAGGTTCGTTGGGCAGCGAGCCTAAAATATTAAATAAACACGAGAGATATACTCTTCTATAGTTAACAAGGAAAGGTATATAATTAATTACAAAGACTAATAGTTTGAACATGGTAACTATATACGGGTAAAATACCCTATACATCAGTGTGATATAGCCGGTTCGGCGGAGCTGTAACTAGAATTTTAGCAAGCTCTCTTGCCAGTTTACTCTGAGAATTTTCCTAAGACAACGCTGATGGTACCTCTCTAGGCATTTGAGGTGCCTTCTGTAGGTGGTCCAAGCTTCGCACCCATAAGTAAGAGTTGGTATTATGATGGTTTGGTACACGTACAGTTTGGTCTAAGTTCTGATATTATGGCTGTCAAAGACTATTTCTCGCAACCGTCCAAAAGCTGCGCTAGCACATTTTAGTCGGTGTTGGATTTCACAATCAATATTTGCATTTGTCGATTGCCAAGTTAAGGAAAGTGTTCGATGTTCTGCAAGACCTTCTCATTGATTGTGATGGTAGGAGCTGCAACGTTGGAAATGAATGCAGGTTGATACAGAATCTGCGTCTTTCCGATATTAATGCCCAGACCAATGACTGTATATGCCTCATTAAATGTATTCAAAATAGTCTGGAGCTCCTCTTCTGAGTTGGCTAAAACAACGTTGTCATCGCGTACTGAAGTTCGAGATCTGATGTTGTAGATATCTTGGTCTTCACTCGTAGTCTGCTAAGGTTGAATAAGTCACCAACCATCATGTACACTATTTCTACACTCGGTGTCAGTTTACCATCTCTAAGATAAATTATAATTCCAACGAATATTGAGAATAGAGTGGGGGCAATAACACATCCCTGTTTGCTACCCGTTGTGATCTCAAAGGATTTTCAAAGTCCATTGCTCAGAACAGTGCCATTCGTGTTATCATGTAGCAGTAGAAGTATCTGAATGTATTTTGGGGGGCAGCCAATTAGAGCTAAGATCCTCCAAAGAGCAACTCGATTAACCGGGTCGAAGACCTTGACGAGCTCAATGAAGACCATGTATAGGGGATGGTTTTGTTCCCTGGATTTCTCCTGCATTTTCCTTGCATTGAAGATCATATCAGATGTACCTCGGTTGGATCTAAATCCACGTTGTGTTTCTGGTAAAGGCCCTTTGGCGAGTGGTATCAAACGGTTGGATAAAATTCTGGAAAGGGCTTTGCCAGTATCAGAAATCAGGGATATTCTACGATATTTGCCACACTGAGCCTTGTCCCCCATTTTGAATCATTATTAGCACCGCGTCTTACCACCCGTTTGGGTTATACGCACTTACGCTAATGTGTAATGGTAGGGTTATTGTGAGATGAAATGGAGGACCTACAGTTTAACGTGGAATCCGAACCACGGTGGAGGCCTGGCATTCCTCACATTCACAAGTTGTGATTAATACACATCTTGTCAGAGGTGAAGGAAGGGTTTGGCAATCAGATAAATCTGTGCCAGGACTGAGAATTGAACCCCGGACCCCAGCACAGAAGTCTTACACCTTACCCCTACACCACCAAGTCACCCCCCATTTTGAAGATGGTTACTATAAGTGCGTCTCTTAAGTCAGCAGGGATGGTTACGGAGTTCCATATCTTGACGATGAGCACATGTGTATGTTCACTAGTTAGAACGGGGCCCCCTTCCTTGAATATTTCGGCAGTAATTCCATCTGAGCCAGCTGCATTATTATTATTGAGCTGTCTTATTGCATCTTTGACTTCCTCTAGAGAAGGAGCTTCGCCAAGGTGGTCTTTAGCTTTGGGCGAGATGGTAGTGTTTAGCTTTGAACGAGATGGTAGTGTTTAGCTTTGAACGAGATGGTAGTGTTTAGCTTTGAACGAGATGGTAGTGTTTAGCTTTGAACGAGATGGTAGTGTTTAGCTTTGAACGAGATGGTAGTGTTTAGCTTTGAACGAGATGGTAGTGTTTAGCTTTGAACGAGATGGTAGTGTTTAGCTTTGAACGAGATGGTAGTGTTTAGCTTTGAACGAGATGGTAGTGTTTAGCTTTGAACGAGATGGTAGTGTTTAGCTTTGAACGAGATGGTAGTGTTTAGCTTTGAACGAGATGGTAGTGTTTAGCTTTGAACGAGATGGTAGTGTTTAGCTTTGAACGAGATGGTAGTGTTTAGCTTTGAACGAGATGGTAGTGTTTAGCTTTGAACGAGATGGTAGTGTTTAGCTTTGAACGAGATGGTAGTGTTTAGCTTTGAACGAGATGGTAGTGTTTAGCTTTGAACGAGATGGTAGTGTTTAGCTTTGAACGAGATGGTAGTGTTTAGCTTTGAACGAGATGGTAGTGTTTAGCTTTGAACGAGATGGTAGTGTTTAGCTTTGAACGAGATGGTAGTGTTTAGCTTTGAACGAGATGGTAGTGTTTAGCTTTGAACGAGATGGTAGTGTTTAGCTTTGAACGAGATGGTAGTGTTTAGCTTTGAACGAGATGGTAGTGTTTAGCTTTGAACGAGATGGTAGTGTTTAGCTTTGAACGAGATGGTAGTGTTTAGCTTTGAACGAGATGGTAGTGTTTAGCTTTGAACGAGATGGTAGTGTTTAGCTTTGAACGAGATGGTAGTGTTTAGCTTTGAACGAGATGGTAGTGTTTAGCTTTGAACGAGATGGTAGTGTTTAGCTTTGAACGAGATGGTAGTGTTTAGCTTTGAACGAGATGGTAGTGTTTAGCTTTGAACGAGATGGTAGTGTTTAGCTTTGAACGAGATGGTAGTGTTTAGCTTTGAACGAGATGGTAGTGTTTAGCTTTGGGCGAGATGGTGGTGTTTAGCTTTGGGCGAGATGGTGGTGTTTAGCTTTGAACGAGATGGTAGTGTTTAGCTTTGGGCGAGATGGTAGTGTTTAGCTTTGAACGAGATGGTAGTGTTTAGCTTTGGGCGAGATGGTGGTGTTTAGCTTTGGGCGAGATGGTGGTGTTTAGCTTTGAACGAGATGGTAGTGTTTAGCTTTGGGCGAGATGGTGGTATTGCATTGAACGAGATGGTAGTGTTTAGTTTTGATAAAGATTGAGGAAGTGTACACGCACCTGCGCGGAGGGAGAGTGGAAAACAATTTTGGGGAAAAAAACCTTCAGTACACCCGATCTATATTCGAACCTTGATCTCCCCAGAGTAGCGCCTTAGACCATGCGGCCAGTGAAGCGGGTGACACAGTCGCAACTAGGAATTATTTGAAGTCTTAGGATGGCCGCCCAGTTTAGGATGACATTCCTACACGAAAATATAACAGAATATTATAAGCTTACACGGTTAATCTTAAAGACCAAACAGAAGTTAACAGTTAATGAGCATGTATATCTCCAGGAGAGGATGAGTGAACGAAACGTTTATATATTTCCCATCACATTGTCAGCTGAGACATAGATAAGAGAATAGTAAACAAGCGACTTGGGTGCTAGCGTCTGGGACTAAAAGAATCCTTAAAATGGAGTAGACTGTGGGTCGATAGCGATGGTGGGTATCGAGTACTCAGTTGATAACACCTAGGTTGGTTGTTGAGCTTCCTCCTCGAATTGTGATAATATAGCACGCTGCTATGAAAGAAAACACCCGACCGCAAAGTGAATAGCTTTCGATCCAAAAGACTAAAGCTTTATTCACACGTTCGTCGAAAACAGTATCTGCGTGAGTGGCGCAACAATTCACACGCTGTATGTTGACCCATGATGCATTGCAATGTAAACTTAAAACAGCTGATTATCAACATATTTTATTTTCTATTGGATAAATATATATTTTGGATCATTTTCACGATGGATGTTTTCAAATTATAATTCTGTGTCGTGGCACAAACCAATTAATCGATATACACGTTTTCCACTAATGAGTTATTTCAAATCTCCTCAATAAGGCCAACGAAGCTGTTGGATTTCTTATGGCTATGAGGTCGTCCATAAACCACGTAACGCTTTTTTTTAAACTTTTTTTTAGCCCCCCTCTCCCCATGTAACACCATGTAGACAATTAGCCTAGACCCCCTCTCCCAACCTGTGTTACGTAACTTTTCTCACCAATAATGAATGCCATTATCTCACAGGGAAGTTTTGTGATACTAAAGGAGGTATTCAGATTTAATACTTCTTAAAATCCATTTTAAATCCTGAACATAAATGATTTAAGAAAGTATTATTATTTATACAGACATAAAGACGTCGATCATAAATTCCTCAGGTTCATGAGGAAAAATCTCTGCTCTATTTATGTTTATGGATGTCAGGTTTGCGATCTGAGTAAGAGCCGGACGGCACTACTATGTGTTGAGTAGGATGGCCCTCTTCTACAGTGGCACTACATCTGATGCTTGACGTTGGGGGAAGACATCTTTATTAATTTGGGCACTTTTTTTGATAGTCATATTATCATCATAGAAAGCTATTTAAACAATTCTAGGCATACAACTTTTCTAAATTATTATTGGATTGATCTAAAATTTTACTTTAACTAACTAATCAATACCTAGACTCATGTTGCGTTCCAACATCGATCCTGGATCCTGGCTTCACTCTCGAAAAAAACTAGATGGCCAATGAAGTGGAGATCGGGGTTCGAATACCTGTCAGGTGTACTCAGAGTGGCTTTTCCTAAATGGTTTTATAATATCTTTCTACGTTAATGAGGGTAGACTACCTCTTGAACTCTACCTTCCTCATTTCTACTCCATTAGATAAATATAATAAAAAATAATTAGAATAACTACAATTTGACTATACCATCCTACAAAATGTCTACTAAAAAGATAGGATTTTAAAGAAAATCTACCAGCATTTGCAGGGAGGGAGAGTTGGAAACCATTTAGGAAAAGCAACCTTCAGTAGACCTGACTGGTATTCGAAACCCATCTCCCCAACATCAGCTGTCTAGTCTACTGAGAGAATAACAATTTAGACAGTGCAGCCAACATAGCGTATGTATATTAGTTGCATTTATATGCATACACGCTAGAGTTATCAGAAGGGAAATGATATGGGCCTAAATACACCTACCTTTTGTGAATAATTAATGATATTTGAAGCTTTACTTTTCATAACATGCAGCTGGTACGAAGAAATAACACTATTGATGGACTCCTCTAACTTTCCTTGAGATAAATACTGTATTTTTGCTTATTTACATTTCTGGATATCGCTTTACACGCAAGCAATGAACAAGTCTTCTCTTTTTGAAGAAATTATTTTTGTTTCTGTACAAACACAAGCGATTATTCACGGCCTATGCATAAGAATTATACTCAAACTCAACTATACTTATAAATTAGGGTCGCTTCGACTGATAGCTACTATCCAACTAAAAGCACGTGATGGGGTCAGTAGATTGGACAAATCTAAACAAATGCCGTGAGTATAAACATGTTACTATCATCCATGAAAATATGTGTTTTCGAATGTGCTTGGCGTTCATAGTCTCGGGCAGATATTGTCACCTAAGCACATTCGAATTATTGATAAACAAAAAGTAAATGCTAAACTTGCATTTTCAACGCCACATATATTCGAAAGTTATCCCTAAGTATGTTTATCATAGGTGAAAACGTGAACAAATATTACTTTTTAACATTAGAATTTGAGCTTAAGAGCTGAGCTACGTAACAATTTGATGTACCCCACCCTCCCCCCATGCAACAGAATGTAGACATTAGAGCTCACCCTTTCCCCCCTCCTCAAAGCAATATGTGGTTTATGGAAGACTCCTAGACACACGTATATCAAGGCGTATAATCTTGTTTTATCTGAACACCTGCATTCCTACTACCCGCCAATCATGAGTGCTGGGAGTGTTGCAGAGACAACTTTTTCATGGCGTTATTAGTAGATGATGTCTCATGAAATAGTCATATAAAACACTTGTCTGTCCTTTTCTTTTTCTAACAGACGGCAGAGTACGTTTAAAAGTGCTGAATTAGCTTTCACTTTCCATCGTGAGCCTTTTAAAAGCGTGCATCACATGCCAATCAACTTTGTGAAACAGTCGGCTCAAAATCGCACATTTACACGAACACTATTGTACGTGGATCAATTCTCACTAAACATTAGTGGAGATAAAGAGTTATTAGAAGTTCCTATTACAGAACATTGTTGAGATACTAAATGATATTTGGTTAGAAACTGCATTGAAAAGGCCATTGATGACCATTATAAAATGTCTTCACAGCTATGGAGGAGACGGGAATTGAACCCAAGACATTTGACTTAGCACACTGGACCCCGGGGAATACCTGCATTCCCCACTCTGTTCAGATTAGGTATCTGTAGTGGTACTCAAAATTGGGCGTGCAAGCCATCTGGCTTTGTTGGACTCTGACGCCATCGAAGAAGGACGCTCAGAAAAAAGTATAGGTCGTTGAATACCTTACTAAATAAGTAGTGACTGTTAGCCTCCATTCTTAGTAAAATCCACTCAAACGTTAGCACGATTAAGATTTATCCATCGTCACTGGGAATGTCCATATGGAGGAGACGTGAATCGAACCTAAGACCTTTGGCTTAGTGCAAATGCGATATCCGAAGGTGGGAATCGAACCTAGGATCCCTATCTTAGAACTGAGAGTTTCCTTGTCTATTCCGTCAGGTTCGTCATGCCAGTATTTTCATCGAGAGAAGGAGGGAAATAAATATTGCAATAACTACGTCTGGAAGCGGGAATTGAACCTGGGATATTTGGCTTAGCACTGGAAAATTCTGTCGAGCTCGTACGTTCCAGAATTTGCATAAAGTAAAGGTGGGAAAGACAGCTTACAAATGAACCTACATCTGGAAGCGGAAATCAAACCTGGGATCTTTGGCTTAGCACTGAGAGTCTGTTCGTCTATTCTGTCAAGCTCGTATGTGCCCACATTTGCAGTATACTTTCTTCCTCCCCTTTTTGCATTACATTTTCAAGCAGGAACGTTACACCGCATCTTACCGCAGGTTATTTTTAACGTACCTGAGAATAGATTATTTATATTCGATACAATTTTACTCTCAAACTGTTTAGGAAACATTTTAAGATCAACGTGCTATTTAGTTTAGACTTTCATTGGTAAGCTAACCCACGGTAAAATTTATGATCAATAATATTGACAATATCAGTATTGACAATACAGCCGTCAATCCTCGTGCCAACCAGTCTCAAATTTGCCCTATTTACACGATCAATATTATTGACAATACTTTTGTCAATAATATTGCACAGTACCCTTCTTTCTGCGTACGAGCAGGGTGAATCTGTGTGGTTTTATTCGGCTATTTCTGGGTTTTGTCCTTTCAAAACATGTATAATCGCACAAAAGGTTGCATAGCTATTATTTTGGCGCTTGTAAACTACTCGTCGAGTGAAACGCAAACGCTGGATGAAGGAATAGTTGAAGAAAAGAGAAGAATATACTCATCTAGTTTTGTTGAAGGAAGTTAGCCTCAGCGATGTTGGAGATTTCAAGAACTACTTTCGAATGGAGGAAAGTACCTTTAAAAAACTGATGCAGATGGTTGAACGGTTTTTGAAAAGGGAGGACCCATATGTGACAAAGTATAACTGTTAAGGAAAGATTAGCCTTAACCCTAAGATACTTGGCCACTGGAAGAAATTTTGAAGACTTGAAGCTGTCATCGTGTCACCAGCAACTATCAGCACAGCTGTAGTTGAAACGTGTGAAACGCTTATATATGTTCTACAAGACTACATGAAGGTAAGTTTTCATAGTTTTTATTTATTTGTTCATTTTATCCATTTTACTTTTTACATACAGGTATTTTGGATTCTAACATCCATTTGTACTTACCTGATTACTTTCCCTACAAAATCGAAGGATACCAATGTATTTGCTTGTTGATATTCCTCTCTACATAGGTATAGCAATAAGCCAGTACATTGGCTTCCTTAATTTTGTAATTGAAAGTAAGCAGGGTGTACATACTTGGTACGTAGGTAGTAAAATGGAAGAGATAGGGAGATGCATTAACTACTAGAAAAATAAGTACGTATATTGAATATAACAGACAGTACAAAGTAAACATTTGCCTCAAAAATTTAAACAACTTAAACATAAAAAACTAAAGTTAACGAAAGAACTTGAGCAAACACTTCAAAACCGCAGAGACCCACCCTTTAAAGTTCTGAAAAAGTGAGATGTCCTCTGTTTGTAAATTCATTTCGAATGGTGGGGTCATCACAGGTGGGGAAGAAGTACTGTAGTTGAATGTCGAGAATGATGAGGAACTAGTACTCTGCGAATTATCTGAGCTGCTTGGAGGTTCATGTTCCATATTTATTTTAACACAGTCGTGATGAAGAGTCCCCAAGCTTGCCTCAAAAAGGATATCATTTATTGCTTTCTCTGCGAAAGCTCTTTGTCTGGACTATTAAGGGAGCAATTTTTCTCCCCGTGCTTTAGCTATAGTTGGAATGTTGCTGTCAGGGTTTGATGAGGTTTCCAAAAGGGTGCATGCTTTTTGAAAAAGCTCGTTTTGCTTCGAAATTGGACCTTGCATTCTTGGTTTTTTGTTTCGAAGAGTTTGAAGAGGTGATGGTGGGGGAAGCATTAAAGATGTTGAAGCTGTGGAATTAGCAGAAGTCTGCTGAGTGCGTCCACCTATTTCTTGACTCTGCGTACCATCCTCTTCCTGGTCAAATTCCTGAAAACAATAGAATGTATTACAATCAAGTATACCTTATCAGAAAAATGTTTTATTTTTTTAATGTATTTAATTATTGTTTTGTTTGTTTCAGTTTCCCATGACTGCTGCAGATTGGGGTGACATAGCTCACGAATTTGGAATTCGTCATCAGTTTTGGAATACGGTGGGCTCATTGGATGGGAAACATATAGCTATAACGAAACCAGATAACTCAGGAATCCTTGTATTATAATTACAAGGGGTTTTTCAGTATCGTGCTTTTTGCTCTAGTTAATGGGAAGAAGGAATTTATAATGACTGATGTTGGAAACGGTCGAATTTCGGATGGAGGGGTGATGTTCTACTCCAAATTCAGAGAATTCTTCTAGAAAGGAAAATTGAATTTACCGTCACCTGCACCCTTGCCGAATACAAATGATCTTTTCCCATGTGTATTTGTTGCGGATGAAGCATTTGCATTACATAACAATTTATTGGAACCCTACTCCCAAAGATTACTGAATCCACCTCGACAAATATTCAATGAGAGGTTGTCAAGAGCTCGAGTATTTGTAGAGAACGCATTCGGAATATTAAGTGCACGTTTTCGTGTGTTCCAAAAACCTATCAACCTACAGCCGCCGAAAGTTACAGTAGTTACCCTTGCCTGTTGTTATTTGCATAATTTCTTGGCGAAGGAAAATCAACTGTATCTCAGCAAAAGCTCAAACGATCGAGGGAGAGATGCGGAAAACTTGTTGGCCTTGCGAGGTAATTTACAAAGAAACAGTTCCACTGTTGCCAAAGGAGTCCGTGACAAATTTTGTCATTATTATAACAATGAAGGCAAAATATTAAATACCTTGTTTACTGATAATTTCTTTTAAAACAGTGTTACGTTATATGTGCAACGTTTTTAATTAGCTGAAATACAGTACCATTAATACTTATTGCTTTGAAGTTTCTTTTAAACCTTTCACGTACAACATAGTGAGGAAATCATGTAGAACATAGTGGGTACCGATGTGTTTTAAATACCGTATTGCATCGAATACAGGCCGTACCTTTTTGGGATTTTTCCAATGCTCTAAACGGGACATTAAATTCGATATTTTATGTCCGAAATTAAAATATCAATGAGCTATCGTATAGAATGACGTTATTTTCATCCATTTACATAATCTTAAAAAAGTAGATCCCAGTAAAAATACTAAATTTTAGGTACGTAATTTCATTTTATTTGAATTCGCAGAGGTAAAAGTAAGGGTATAAAAACAATGGTAAGCTAGCCCCTTTGTTTACCTCTTCCGCTTACGAACTTAAATTAAACGTTCCTCTCCTCCACGTTTGACCACAGTCTTGAATCAATCTTCCCTCAATTCATTTCGTTTCGTGAACTATTTTAAGAAATTAATAAACATTTTTCTCTGTTTCTGTTTTTTGTTACCTTTCTATTAAAAACAATAGTCGGCGGCTTATACTCAATGCAATACCGTATTTATAAAAATGAAATATGTAGGAAGGTAATTAAAAACAATAATAAAATGTAATTAAAAAGTACAAGAATAAAGCTCACCTGTTCCACTGCTGGTTCCGTCGGCTGCTGCTGAACTGGCTTCTCAAACCTCTCAAGAAACGATAAAGCACAATACACCCACGAGGAAGGTGTGTAAACCTCATCTGCACTCCTCCCCGACCTCTTCGATGCGGCAATCTTCTTCAATTCCTTTCTGTAATTTGTTCTTAGACTGGCTTTTTTTTTTTCACATCCTCCTTGTTGCCCCCCGGCTTTATTCTAATTAAAATGGGTATAAGTAGGTCAAGAGCTGAATTTCTTGCTGCCTTCTTCGAATTTAATGGGTTGGTCGGATTCCACAGTTCTGGAGAAAGCTCATATTGTTCGATGAAGTGGCGAAGGGCATCTTATTCCTCACGGAAACCGGATGTGCCAACAATATCTTCATCGTTCCCAAGGACTAAGTCGTCTGTAACGGGGTCGGTCATTGTCACCTTCACAGAAGTGTGACTTGAACTGAACTGAGTATTGGTGGAAACATTGACGCTCGCCCCTATACGGTCAATAATAGTGACAATAATCCCCTCCACTTTCCAGTATTGATGCCCGGAAAAACAGAAAATCCGGATTTGCTTCAATACTCCATCAATATCGACCGTCAATCCAGTCTTTCACCTTACACGGTCAATATTATTGGCAATATGATAAGGTACTGTCAATATTATTGATCGTGTAAGGCCCGTTTTTGGGTTCGTGGACACAAGGAGCTCGGCGCTTTACCGTGACCATGCGCATAGGCGATACCCGGCCACTATGCGCATGCGCGCCGACGTTGGAAGGGCAGAGGACCCCGACACTGTGTAGAGAGGGGAAGGGTAAGCGCGTGAGATGGCGGCCATCTCACAAGCGCAGAAGACGAGGTGGAGTTGCGGTCACAAAGACACCGTGCCACGCCAAATTTGACCCTCGCCTTAAGAAGAGGACGACGCCATGATATAACCGACATACACATAGACGTTCCACCAATCATAGGAGGGAGCGTTTCTATTGTGAAGGCTGCTATGTAATAAAATATTATAGCCCAGTGACGTCACAACAACTATTGCACCAATTAGAGGGGTCGATTAGACAGACTCCGGAAGTATTTGTGCTCCATCTTGTCACAATTATAACAGTGCTTATTCGATGAATTATCTGGTGCCCAAGGTAAATTTGTAATTTCTAGGCTGCATTCACAATCTTGAGTGACATGCTGCTTTTGGTTACAAATATAACGTTTTTATCTATTTACTGAAACCATTCATTTAAAGGCCGGTCTTATGACCACCGCATGAATATTGCTATCGGGGGGTTAAAGTTAGCTACCATTTAAAGGTTATTAGCCACTTAAATATTTTACGCGCATTATGAACTGAATTTATCTACCGGATACCTATCTGTAGGATACATATATTTGTATGCAGAAAACGCAAGGTTGGTACTATTTTTACTGGTGCGCGCATGCGTATAAGCTCTTATGCTACCGCTACAACCTAGTGAGTGGCGAGAACGCTCAAAATTTGTTAAATAATGGCAGCTAAACTAGTGCAAGGAAACAGATTACGTGACGTGGGCGCAGAAGCTAAGTTGTCTTGCAAGTACTAATTTCGGTGTCTGCCGAAATGTGGTCAATTGTTGGGTACAACGCTTACAAAATTTCATTTATTATACTCACATTTTGATAATTTGTTCTTATATAAATATAACTCTACAAATAGCTTGTCAGTTTATATTTAAGTGTGAATTAAATGCTCTAACTTTATATAGTTAGAGCCCGGGCCTGTGCTTACCAAACACGTGAACCAAGATTTTAACCTAAAACATATTCTGATAGGCGAAACCTCATTAAAAACAACGCGTCACTATGGCAACAACCATTTTAACTTTCAGATAAAAGTTATCAGGTACTTAAACCTCCCGATAAAAATGTGATGGATAAATACATTTTTTTCTGGCAGATAAATGCTATCTTGCAGTCATAAGATGCACTTTTAACTTATCCACCAGATAGAAATATTTATCTACCATATTAATATTTTTTTAGGAGCCATAAGAAGTATTTTCTCATTTAGTGAAGCCACTGCAAGATCGCATATTTGGCAAAGCTTCTTGCCACCGTTACAAATTTACGGGGGTAAGAGAGTACTTGTAAAGTCTGATATTGAATAGGGTCCTGAGGGTGGAAGCTATCAATGTTATTCACGTCTCATATGCGCTAGCCAACGGTCTTTCTGCACTGTTCTGGCCACGTGAGTCTTGTGACGTCTGTTTTCACCACATCAGAATAAAAAAATAGATTCAGCTTGCAGTCGCTCAAACGAGGACCTTTTTCACAATCGCGTTAAGTTATTGGGTCATAGGCAGGGGTAAACCTCTGTAATAGATTTGCTCCATCTAGAGTTATTTCATTGCACTCTGATATTCTGGAATATAAATCTGAAAGATGGCCTTGCATCAAACTCCAAATAAATTTTAGAGATATCCAATTTTCAAACTTCTGCCAGAAAAGGAACACTCCAAATTGAGGCATATAATTTTCAAAAATATTTCAGCTGAAGACCACTCCAAATAGTTTAAGAGCCATCCTATGCTAAAATATTTGCAAGATTGCTTTTAGAGGAATTCAAATTTCAAAAATGTTCAGGGATAGGACCCCTTCACATAGCTTTTAGAGGAATCTATTTCTTTCCAAACCCAGTTTCGGATAACCCTAGATAGTTTTTAAGGGCATCAAATTTTTAAAAATGTGCTGGTACAGGTCCACTTCAAATAGCTTCTAGAGGCATCCATATTTTTTTAAGCCCAAGCGAGAACCATGACGAAAGGTTTTTAGAGACATCCAAATTTAAAAATAATTTTGTGGGAGGGTCATTCATATATCTTATAGAGAAATCTTATTTTCCAAAATTCAGGCAAATACAACTTAAAATAGGTCTAATCTCTTCTAAAAGATTACAATTTTCAAGATTCGCCGAAGAAAGGCATTTTAAATAACTTGTGGGGATTTTCAAATGTCAAAATAATACATTCCAAATAGAATTTAGAATAGTATAATTTTTTAAAAAATCAGTTGATCAATACAAATAACTTCTGGGTGATTCCATTTAAAAACAAATGGGATAGGGTTCATAAACTCTCTTTTGATTTGGATGGACAATACCCTTAAAATACAATTTTACAATAACTACCCTCTTCCCCTACCACCACTGTTCATAGGATGAGTCCTCAAGACGTTTCACTTGAAATACACAGTATAAAATACTTTCGAAAATAATCAACGATTCTAATTTTCATAGCTGTATTTTGTTTCGTTTCAGAAGAATGGGTCCTGGTTGTCCACGACTTGGGTCGTCGTTATGGCGTGAAAACACACGGCTATATTTTAAAGAGTGATCGTCATAGTAAAATTTATTTGGACCTATCCACCCTGGATGGCATCTACAAGGCTATCTTGACTTTGTATACGATGAAAAATCGGTTTCACCACGAGTTCAATAAGGAAACGACTAAATTATTTTCAAAGAGTATAACTCACCAAAGCTACAATTTTCATTTGGAATTCTGCCTTATAAACTATTTCTATAATCAAACAAAGGCTTATAACTGTGCTAAGCTGTTCAGAGGCACTTACGCCCCTTTCAACGCCCGTGGTGAATTGACCTTCAGATTTAACAAGTTCAGCTCCTGTTCGGAGGACGAGTCAGTGGCCTTGAAGTTTGCCAACAATGGCGGAACCTTGTACGTGATATTGGATACCCAGTCGGTAAACATTCAACCACACTCGCAGTTTTTAGGGCAGAAGGAGCATCTCATCCACCCAACAACAGAATTCCTAATAGAGAGTGTTCAGGATAACGTCATAAAGTGGGGTATGAAGTCTGGCCGTGGATCGTATTACGTACTGACTCTGGTCACTCTTCGAGCGATCAGAAATACTCCTGCGGCCGTTCCCAATCTTATCCACGTGGGCCAAGCCACACCGAGACCCCAAACGGTCACGGTAGATCGCTACTTCGAGTTGCCCAAACCATTGTGGACCGACTATGACCTCATCGTAAACCCTTCACGCATCGCAACCACAAAGCTGGACCCGAGAAATAGTTTGAGCATACTTAACCGCTACCCTGATTGGAACCGTATGTATGGCTCCAACATCGGTTGGGCTAAATCTCCCTCGAGCATTGGTAGAAATAACGCGTCCATTGTTCGTGGTAAAGTTCCTCCAGATCGATCCGTCGCAGCATCCCCTCATGTATCCAACTCAGCCAGACTGCCAAGTGGTTATCAGAACTCGATTAGGGACCAGATCACTGGCGAGAAAAAGGCCAAGGTCGACAAAAATTCCAGCTGGATCTCTTGTGTCCTCAGCACGATTTGGAATACATTAACGGATATCAGCAACTGGAGCTAAATTCACAAGACCTTAAGTTAAATAGCTATGAACTTAGGTCTTTTAAAATTAGGTCTAGTTAAGCTAGTTCTCGTAGGGTAGGTCCTATGAAGTTTAGTTCCAGTGACTTGGGTCCACTGCTTAGTTTAACAGTTACATATGTTTTAAATAAGTGTATAAAACTTTAATGTCAGGTCTGGTGGTGCTATATCCTGTTATGTTAAGGTTTCATGAATTTTAGGTCTAAAGAAGCAAGGTGCAACAAAGTTAGGTCTTATGGGGTTTAGTTCTTATGGTCTTAGCTAATCTAGGAGCTAGGTCCTGTGGGGCTATGTATTGTGGTATTAGGTCTTGTCAAAATAAAATATGAATATTATTAACTGCAAAAAATTAATTCAACTAAAGATAGAAGATACATTCAATCGACGCGTTTAGCTGCCTCAACAAGACGTAGGAGTAAGATCTACGAATAAGTGATGGGCATTCAAACCTTGTATCTGGGTTATAACGACCTTGATTTGACCCTAAAGGATATTTGAGAGCATTGACAATATTCTCCTATTAATTTTCAATATTAAATATATGTTGCTTTTATTTGAATTTTATATTATATTACTTCAGGCATAAAATATGTTCATTTATAGTAAATAACCAGATTCTAACTAAGAAAGTACTGGTTATTTTTTGTCATTGAGTTAACGCCCTGAAGGTAGAAGGCATCAGCCATTGTAACTAACTTCAGTGCGTTAATGCAGTCGGCTGACGTGGAGGATTTTTACTGAGGGTTTCCTGCTCTCGAAGCTTCCAGTCTTATGTTCTAATGTTCCATAGGACTGCGATTCTAAAATAAAAGTATCCGCTTTGGTTCTTCGATACCATCCTTCATTCGGAACGGACGTGTTTTTGAAGGGTGCGAATGTTAAACGCGCAACAGGTTAATTAAACAACTTTTAAGTTCTTCTTTCGAAATAAGTAACGTAATTCAGTATATATAAAGTGTAGACTTAATTTAAATATATGCGGATGTTTTAAATCATAAACACTTAAAAAACTGCGATGTGATAAGTAATCATGATCTTTTTTTTTTTACATCTTAGTAAGACTGAAATAATTAAATAAATAACTAAAACTTTATTAATTCATATAAGTATCATTTATTATCTCCAAACATTCAGTATCATATCAATTGGTGTCGTAACGTGGGGCTCACGACAAGGTGTACGGAGGTGGGTACGAAAGATGGCGCCCAAGTGAAGACTACGGCAGGAGGTGTAAGTTGGAAGACGTAACAAATGGTGCCCAATCGCGGGTCAGTTATATCCAAATAAACCGTAGCATCATAATTGGTGCACAACGAGGGACGTCATAAATAGGCAACGACGAAGGACGTTATAATTGGCGCCCATGCGAGGCGTAACAAAAGGAGCATCGTTACAATTGGCGCACAACTAAGGGGCATCACAAATGGCACACAAAGTGAGTCGTTATAGGGGGGTGTGATATGTGGTATTTTCTAGTCACTCTGAAGCTTTGAACATACAGTCTGCAAAGGAGCTTTCGAGGAGATTTAAGGCTATACGCGGTAACTCAACTAGCACCTGGTCAAATCTTGCATGGGAAGGGTGCATTTGGGGTATATGCACCTGGGAAGGGTGCGCCAGAACAGGACACGCCCAGGTAAATATCACGCCAGAGCAGGCAGGACGCGCCTGGGCATGTCTCGTGCCATAGCAGGCAGGACACAGCTGGGCATATCTCGGGCCAAAGCAGGCAGGACGTGCAACTTTAATTTTTAAACATGAGTTTTTGTGACATACATTGGACATATCTATTTAAAATAAGTCAAGAACAGAGTAAAATAGATATAAAACAAAGCAAGACAAGAATAAATTGCGTAGGTTTTGATTTATTAAATGAAAAACACATGTTTCACAGTTGAAAAGTATGTATTATTTTATGTGTGACGTTAATATTTGTATAAATATTTCTTTTGAAAAGGAATTTTAATAACAAACTTCGCTGACAATTTAATGGGAAATTTACTAGATAAGGGATTTTTTAACTTCAAAAAGGCACTATTTTCATACATTTATATGGTTAAGGCGACTATATTTAAAAATGGAGGACAGTACTGGATTTAGTTTAGTTTCTATAGCTAATCCTGTTATTGATCACACCTTTTTAAATATTTTAGGTATAATATATAATGTATAGTTATTATTGTTTACCAACTTCCATTTTAATGTAAAATTGTAATACAAGCCTACACAATTTAATTACATTAAAGGGTTTTATTCATCTGGTTTCAATTTCCATTCATACAACTTGTTCTGGCTCATCAAACAAACAATTTTTTTAATTTGTTTTTTCCCCAGCATCAGTGGTCACGTGATATAATGTGTCACTCTTGCAATCAATACAAGCTACCGCCTCAAATGCAGTGAAGAGAGAGCTAGAAAAAAACAATAGCCCTTGTTGAAGAATATATTCAATCCTGAAAAGAGAGTAAGATAATATAGCCCACCTAAACACAGCGTGAAGAATTTTTGTAACCTTATTTTATTTATATTTTAGATTTGTTTCAATAAAATCTAAACAGTACTATCCTATTCCTAAGGTAGAATAAAATAAGCTACAATATAGTTTTACCAATTTTTTTTAAAACACATTTTATTGAACCATCATAGCTAACATTGTCGACTACAAATTAATGTATTACTTCCTAGCTACTCTAACTTCCTAGCTGTGTAAACAAATAGAGCCAAACTTAACGATACATACAGATCTTACTCTTGAAGTGTTAACTTTACAGATAGCTACTCTATTATCTAACATCCTAGCTAATTAGATATAAGTAAACAAATATAGCTAAACTTAAAGAAGAACCAATAATGATCTATGAAAGAGCAAACCTTTTTTAAATTATTATTATTATTATTATTATTATTATTATTATTATTATTATTATTATTATTATTATTATCATTGCTCGTTCAATATCTCTGTTATTAGTATTGAGAAGAATAATTTAGGGCTTGCACTGATTGTTCAGATACCAGTCCCTCATGTAGTACACATTAGGTAGACATAGGCTGTTTTTTTTAATCTCATCCTTCACTTTATATGTCTAGTGCATATCTGATCACTCATAGTTTTGATTAAAAAAAAAGTATCCTTTCCAAAAACATAAACAGTGCCGGCTGAACGGTTAGCTGTATACAGCAGGGTTGCAACTTCGCTGTACTCCAGATAACCTACTTCCCAGTCGGTGAGACGTTTAGTCTTCAACCGTTGATGCTGATACGCCGGGTGAAGATATTCAAAAGCGTAAGGAGGTTTGATCGTCTTCATCACCGAAAAGATTAGCACTCGTCATTACAGATAATTGTTTCATGATAAAACGATATTTTTATTCCCCATATTGTACAACTTTAAGGTCTAGGAAGAGAGCAGAACCAATTATAGTGATACAAATAATTGTTGATGCTTCCATTCCTTCTTCTGATAAGGTTTGGGGATGGTAGGACATACTCTCTCCTAGGTATTCTTTTTTCCATTTAAGCTTAATGATGGCAACAGCAGACCGTGATAATGCGAAGTTACCCAATACACGTTCCTCTTACTCCACGGAGAAAGATTGTCGATATATGAGTGGAGGGAGTAAGGAATAGTTGGCTTCATCGATAGGATCGAACTTTTTGAAGGCTACATCCTAGAGTCGATACCGTTCGTATCAGTAGACATATGGATATCTACGCAAAGGCATGTACTACAAAATGGTCCGTGGAACTGTTCAAAACACGTAAAGTCATCAAGACGGGAACTTTCCTACGCAAAGATATGAGCGGTAAACTTCTCGTTGGAGCATTCTACGCCAAGGAGCTCGGGATGACGTCACATCCGGACCTGTATCTCGTAGAAAAGAGCATCAGAGGGGTGGAGGATAGAGCTTACGTCACTTGGCTAGGGTTTGAGTCTACGCACAATTCGAGGATTGATGCGGACCAACATCGTCTAGGTACGGTAGGTGGACGAGGAGTTTCATTGCATTCAAAAATGTTAAAATTGTTAGCCTACAGGCTGAAGGATATGAGCGGGATAGCATCGTGGATGAAGGGTTAATATACTGCATCGGTGAGGACAAGAAAGCTTACAGCGAGTCGTGTAACGGACCGCTTCAATGGCTGGGAAGCCATAATCCGGGTATGTGGAAGCCCAACCAAAATCCTTTACGTACAGCACGTCGAGGAGCCGGAGGAAGACCTGCTGGATGAAGATGAAATTGTGCAGTGTGTTGGACCATGTTGAGCAGCAAGAATACGGTCGAATAAAGAGTTTGTCAGAACTTGAGAAGGAGATTAGTACTTTGCTGAAAACTCCAATGTCATTGTGCTCGATAATATGGGAAGAGTTCGACTGCCCGGTAATAACTTTGGGTGGTTTAACGCTTTCCAACGTGGTCTAATCTAGCTAAGAGGTGATACCTACGAGCTTTTCAAGTGGTAGTGTCTGAGAATATAGTGTCAAAACATAGTGCTGTTGATGCTTTTTCGAAGACTTATGGTGGGGAACCTAATGGCGGATCTGCCTTCCGAATAATTCGTTGTTACGTGAGAGAAACATTTTTCTATATATTCCTCAAAGACTAAATTTAAAACGTTAAATAGAAACCTATCTCATTTATATGTATGATAATCATTTTACGTTAAAATAAATACATTTAAAGAATCTACATTATTTATTTAATCTTGGGTGAATGATCTGGGAGAATCGATGGAGACAGAAGATGGTAGCGGTGGAAGGATAGGAGCTCGGGGAGATGGAGAGAGGGAAGAAAAAGAAGGGGACAGCGCATGCGAGGTATGAGGAAACAACTAGAAAACTAGTG
>CABFWB010004194.1:51969-63941 GCA_902151455.1 Timema bartmani
AAAAAAAACTTCAGATGGCTTCTAGAGGTGTTTAATATTTAGAATTTTTCCTAGCCTTCAGCAGCTATGATGTTATGTTCCCAAAAAAACACTTCAGATAGCTTCTAGAGTTGTTTAATATTTAGAATTTGTCCTAGCCTCTGGCAGTTAGGGGCTATGTTGCCAAAAATACCACTCCAGATAGCTTCTAGAGGTGTTAAATATTTAGAACTTGTCCTAGCCTCTGGAGGTTATGTTGCCAAAAAAAAACACTTCAGATAGATTCTAGAATTGTTTATAATTTTTTTAAATTCTAGCTTCCGGCAATTGGGGGATGTGTCCATCAAACACCCCCCACCCTTGAAATTATTGGCTGGCTACGGTCTTAGGTACGTAATAAACTTATAACAAAGGTACTATATATATATATATATATATATGGCATATATATATATATATATATGGCGTATATATCATTTTCTAAAGACATTGTAGCTCCCTACTTGTTGGAGTTGGTATGGAACTATATCATATATTTAAATTCACCACAAAGAGTTTTGGTTTGAATTACGGCTTCCTTAAATAATTACTAATGAATATCAACACACAAGCTGCAAAATCATTTTAATTACGGGAATGTCCGTATAGAGAAGAATACAATTTAATTAATTTAAATTTGTTGAAAAATGACACCTTGATATTAGAATAAAATTGAGCCCGGGATCTTAGCGCGTCAATATTCTAGCACAGAGCTATCCAAGATTCGTCTCTAACTCATGATATTATATCCACGCGCACTGACGATATAAAAGTGTAGTCAGTTTAGTCAGTTCAGACTATAACTTATGTAAATATTATAGTATAGGCCTTTATCAAAGGTACAGCTGTAGATCACATGATTTGACGTATGAATTAGTGAACCCATTTCTAGTAACTTTTATAGATGTCAAATAATGATCTTCCTATTATCTTCTTATATCTTCCTATCGTCGTCCACAAAGGGATTAAACCTGCCAATTTCCTTACGACATGGCTTTCTTGCCTCCAATCGAGCTATTTCCTCGGATAACTCCTGACGCTGTACGAGTTTCACAAGACGAAGCATGGCGGCTGATAATTCCTCTGCAGTGAGGTCCCCTGGATTTGGCACTTTAGCTCTTATTCTATCTAGCCATTGTAAAATAAGGGCGGTGGCTCTCTTTAATGTTGACAGTATGGAGAAGCGTTTCATCCATTGAGTAGGACTTTCATTGGCGTCCACTGTGACGTTCATTGTCATTGCCTTCACTATTTCCGTCACTGAGCCTGTTTGTTGCAAGGTGGGCCAGCATTCCTCAACCATGCTGGTCCACTCCACCTTAAGGAATGGTACAGAAGTTCACTAGGGAATAAGCCCCTGCTGGCGCAGTCCGACGGGTTAGTAGCAGTTGGGACGTGCTAAAATTGATCTGGGGATAGCCACTCTTGTATCTGACTTAACCTGTTGGCAACAAACTTACTCCAACGGTGAGGTGACGATTTTATCCATCTCAACGCTACACTAAAATCAGTCCATACAGTGACGGAATAAATGGCAACCCCATTAGAAAGGACTTGACTGACATGTCTGAGGAGTTTTGAAACCAGTACTGCAGCACAAAGCTCTAATCGGGGCAATGTTACCCTTTTCAATGAAGCTACCTTAGCCCGTGTAAACAGGAACCAAACCTTAACAGTCCCGTCCTCACCTTAAACACTCAAATATACAACCCCAGCATATCCGCGCTTGGAACTGTCCGAGAAGCC
This sequence comes from Timema bartmani, assembly GCA_902151455.1. Taxonomy (NCBI): domain Eukaryota; kingdom Metazoa; phylum Arthropoda; class Insecta; order Phasmatodea; family Timematidae; genus Timema; species Timema bartmani. The sequence continues at coordinate 53,734 of CABFWB010004194.1, forward strand.
GTGGGGCTGCAACCTTGCCTTTTCTTCAATTCGCAGCCACCTTGGAATCTAAAGTTCTGTTAATAGAGGAAGCTCCTCCAGAAATCTGCACCACTTTTCTTGCACGTCAGCCGGTGCTGGAGAATCTCACTCCATTCCAGATTGCCACAGATGCTGGATCAGGTATTTACCAACAAAGATTACAGTGGCCAAATATCCCAAGGGGTCGTACAGCCGTGCAACCATAGAGAGAATTACTCGTTTAGTCGCTTGTCTGGCCGTCGGCTGTATTTGGTGCAAAACCGGGTCGTAAACTGGATTCCAGAGGAATCCTAAAATTTTGGTGGAGCTCTCCAGCTCACTCATTAAAGAGAACATCTCGCTTGATATAGCATAGTACTCTAAGGGTAGTTTCGCCAGCAGTTCTTACCGGTTACTAATCCATTTTTTTAACTGGAAGCCGGCCTTGCCTAACATCACGATCAGTTCTTGCTGCAAGCACTTTGCCGTTGCTAAGGACTTGACCGACGTCACCACATCATCCATGCAGGTTGTTGTCTGCAATGCAGCAGAAGCAGCCAGAAATGCCGCTCCTTCATCCTCCATAAGCTGACGGAGGGTATGCAACGCCAAAACGGGAACAGCTGAAACCCCATATGTCACAGTGGCCATTGAGAATTCCCTTAAGGTGTCCTATGGATCCTCTCTCCAAAATATTATTTGGTATTGGTGGTGCTTCTTGTTGACAAGTATGTTGCGGTACATTTGCCTGATATCAGTAATAAGCACCACTTCATGTACACGAAATTTTAGCAATATATCCACAATTTCCTGCTGAAATGAGGGACCGCTGTACAAAACTTGATTTAAGGTGACACCTGTTGTTGATTTCATTGATGCGTCGAAAACAACCCGAAATTTGGTTATCCCTCCCTCCTCACCCTGCCGAAGTATGCAGTGGTGAGGAATGTGGTATTGTTCTTCTCCTGGTGGAGCGAAAGCTGGTAGCATTAGCTCTTGTTGCAGGTAATCCCTCATAAAAGCCACATATTGCTGTTTTAAGGCTGGTGCTTTCTCTGAGCGATAATGCTCCTCGCATTCCCTATCAGCGGGAGACAGTTGAGTCCCCTGTGGCGGTTTTTATACTGACCAAAACTGGCGAAGCAGATATTCAAAGTTAGGTTCCGTCACAGTACAAGAGGTGTTCGATTCACTTGCCACTCCCCGTGACTTTCCTCTTAGGCAGTAGCACCAGATGGTTTCAATGGCGGACGGCGTTTTGGGAGGCCCGGCCATGTACCTTCCGTCCCATTACAATCAGGGAACCACTCAGCTCCTATTAGTATATAAATCGGTCTTTCCCCATCCCCCTCACCTGCAAGTTTTAAGCCAGAAAGGTGACGCCATGATGAGAATTGGCTTGGCATTTGTTGAGAATGGGCAATGGAGTTCACTACCAGTGCATATACCTCTAAAGTTAATGTCTTTGCAGGCTGAAATTCACAATGAGCCACTGCCCTTGCTGTGCCTAAAGGCGTGTTTCCCAAGCCAAACAATTGCACTGAATTCGCCTTACTCAGCCTAAGTCCAAGCCGTTGTACACAAGAGGATGTTATGAGGGACTCCTGGCTCACACAATCCAAAAGAACCCTCACCGGTTCATATCTACCTCGGCTGCTCATAATAGATGTTGTAAAGGTCCTAAGGACTACCGATATCCCTGTCGGTGCCACAGGAAAAGAGGACTCTACCAATGCCACCAAACTTGAGGTTGAATCTTGATCTTTATCTCTATCACTGCCACTATTTTTCTTTGTAGACCGTTGCAATCCATAGTCTGAATTGGCAGACTCACCTTCAAGGTGTAACAACTTATGGTGGTAGCCATTACATCGGGAGCATAATAATTTGGTCGAACACTCCTTCGAAAAATGCCCTCACAGCAAACATAACCTCCTATCTTTTGCAATTCTGAACCGTAGTGATGGCTTCATGCCCTCACATTTCTTGCATTGGGAAATTTTATGGTTGTTTTTGGAAAGAACGCAACTTCCAGGGCACACATTGTTTGCACCCACAACAAATGCTGACGAACTCTTTGGATACACAGGCTTTCGTGGTTTGGCGACGTTATTTGCCCCAGAGAATGACGTGTTTAACCGATTCCCCAATTGGGCTGCCTCGAGCAACTCTGCCTCGTTTACTAGAAAATCCTGAAAGTTAGCCAAAGATGGTAGGGTCCCTTCCTTTAGTTTTCGCTGTCAATCTTCCCTAAGCTCTGGGGTTACCTTTCCTCGTAGGATGAACAACATGGGAACTGCCCAAATTTACACAACATGGCCTAGTGGGAGAGAGACAGCCAGATATTCTTTTAATAGGGTGTCAAATGAGCGGATAGAGCCAGCTTCTTTATTTATCTGTGGTAACTCTAGCATGGCTTGTAGATACAAGTCAGATAAACGCTGTGGATCGTGGTAGTGGTCTTTTCATAGCTTCCAAGCCTGTGGATATGCAGCTGCCGACAGTGGTACCACCGATACAGTTGACAAAGCTTCTCCTGCCAAAGCTGACCTCAGATGCATATGTTTCTGAATGTCGGTTAACTGATTGTTTGAATGAATAGTTGCTTCAAATAAATCATAGAAGTGTTGCCATTCCTTCAATTCGCCACTAAATTGCTTTATAGCCAGTTTAGGCAAGGTAATTCCTACAGGAGGGGAACCACCGGAAGCTGACCCTGTCCCAGGCTGGTTTGATGAGACGGCCTGATTTACTCCTGGTGAGAATGCTACTGCACAAATAGCTTGTACATTATAAAAACAAGCATCAAATTTTTGTATTTCAGCTTGATAATCTCTTTGTACTTTAGGTCTTTGCTTAGCGGCCAGTGCTACCAATTTGGTTATAATTTCGTTAAACTCAGTTTGCATCTGTTCAATGTGAGCAGTCATCGCCTGCAATAAACATTTATTCTTATTATTACTAGGGTTTGATTCCACTCGCTGAGCCACCTTATCAGCTCTGATAATTTTAGCCATTAAAGCTTCATATTGAAAGGTATAATCCTCAAAGATGCCCATATTTGATTTAACTTCCTCAGATTATTTAGATAAACTGACAAGCATATGCTAACAAATAGGTGATAATAAGAGAGGAACCTATGGCAGTTCTAATTTGCCAACAACAATAATTAAACATCAAAGTAGTTAATGGTCAACTAACCGTAAGTAGCTCCCAACACTCCAACAATTAAAGAGTGTAAGCTTATATTACTAAATTCCCGCTACAAAGATGTTTCCCACACACATTTGCAGTTACGAAATCAATAAATTTAATCACCTCAATTCACACTTAAAATTCAACTATCAAAACCCATACATTATTACTAAACGAATACCTAGTGAATGGGACAAAGTTAAAACACAATTACATAAGATAAATTATCCCTAAACAAAAATATATTTAACGAATCCAAACTAACGAGGTATCTAAGTAAAATAATGTTAATTACTATATTCTTTTAACATATTAGTAGCTGGTAACCACCATTAATTACATTCAAAACAAAAAGTGTAACCTAAAATTCAACAACCAAATGAGCTCACAATGTTTAACAAAATTAAATTTTATTAATTTAACTTTTTGAAAGCTGAAACCTTAAGTAAGCGAGGAACGAACTAAATAAATACTCAACTTGATGCGAGGGGTGCTAAGATCTAGCCAACGCTGAACGACCTAGAAACTTTTGAGCACTATGAATTCACAATTTACATTGTTATTTTTTAAGCTACCTTATTTCATTATAGCTATCGAACATTAAATTTAATGCGGCTTCTGAAAGCAATTAGCTATACAAGCTAAGAGCCAACTTTAAATATACTATCATAATATAGTAGTACTTCATACAAGCTTATAGCCTAAATGATAATTTGAATGTAAAACTATTATACAAAGTTTGTCATTCAAACGAATGTAATTAAGTTTGAAGCTACCTTTTTCATTTTAGCTATCGAACTTTAAATATAATATTGTTTCTGAAACCATTATATAAGCTAATAACTAATTTTAAATATATTGTAGTCTTAGCAGAATATAAACAACATGGATGTTAGCACCATATTTTAATATATTAAAGATTTTATTCTTATTTGTACAATATTACCTTTAAAACTGAAGTGTATATCCTTTAATGTAAATGTGTCTTCAATCAAGTGGGGTATAATACTTAATATTCACCAGAAATTTTTACACCAGAACATTGAAAGAAACCGTTAAATCTGTCCTCGCACTAGCAAGCAGACGACAAACCTTAGCATCATGATTTGGTTCGTTGCAAGAGGTGTACTTATGTCCACGCAGTATAGTATAGAGATCACTGGCGGGTCCTGAGGTGGAGGCTATCGATATTACTCGAGGTCATTCTGCACCATGGGGTGGGTACTCTTACAGGACTAACTGATGCCTTAAACTAGTTGAGGGCACTATCGCTAGGAGAAGCTTGCAATGACGTCACAGAGGAATGTGCATGCGTGGACGTGAAGTCCATAGAAAATGAAGTGTTAATTCTAATGAATACAATTCACAATTTCTGTTTTGTTAGCAAATTGCCGTTTATTTTAAAAAAGGATTTTAGTTAAATTCTCTCGATTTAACATTTTATAACGTGGTATATTTATCAAATAATGGATTTAGTTACATTTGATTGAATTTGCTATAAGACTAATTGATCAATTAACATTCCGCAATAGAAAATTCGTTGTGTTCCAAGTGTAACGTCCCACTTCAAATCTTCTAGTTCGCGGCACTAACGCCGCGTGCTAGCGATGTGGTTCTATTTGTCAACATTTAATTGGCGTTTCTATACTTATCCCTTTTCTATGTTCTGCACCGAGCTTGTTGCATGACTCTTGGTATGTCAGTATTCACCGCTCAGAATATCGATGCAAGATGCAGTCACACAAATTCGGACCTTTTTTTGATAATCGGGCAGTTATTGAGTCATAATTACGATTATTAGTTTATTTAGTCATATGATTTTCCAAAATATTTCTGGCGAAGACCATTCCAAATAGTTTTAGAGGCATCTGATGTTAAAATATTTTCCCGGTAGCTTTTAGAGGCATCCAAAAAAAAATTCTGAGGGAAGACCCACTCCAAATAGCTTTTAGCGGAATTTTTTTTTATCCAGTTTTGGACCATTCTAGATAGTGCCTAAGCACATCAAATTTTAAAAAAATGAGCTGGTAGAGGCACCTAATATTTTTTTAAATCAAAGCTAAACCCATGCATTAAGGATGTTTAGAGACATCCCAATAAATAAAATCTGTAGGATTGCAATTCTACATATTTTAAAGATCTAAAGAAATCTTATTTTTTTAAATCCAGGCAAAGACCTCTTAAAATTACTTCTTATAAAATCATAGAATTTTCAATAATTCAGCGAGAAGGGCCATTTCAAATAACTCATGGGAACTTTCAAATTTCAAAATTATTTTGGTATAGAACCCGTCTAGACAGAATTTATAAGAGTAATTAAAAAAAATATTCAGACAATCAATCCAGGGACAAGTCATTTTACACTAACTACCCCCTTCCCCTTGTACGAATAAGGTTCCACCACCACTGCTCGTAGGATCACTCTGCAAACATTTTACTTGAAACACACAATATAAAATACTTTCTAAAATGATCAACGATTGTTATTAATTTTTATGGTTGTATTTTGTTTCGTTTCAGATGAATGGGTCCTGGTTGTCCACGACTTGGGTCGTCGTTATGGCGTGAATACACACGGCTATATTTTAACGAGTGATCGTTATAGTAAAATTTATTTGGACCTATCCACACTGGATGGCATCTGCAAGGCTATCTTGACTTTGTATACGATGAAAAATGGGTTTCACCACGAGTTCAATAAGGAAACGACTAAATTATTTTCAAAGAGTATAACTCACCAAAGCTACAATTTTCATTTGAATAAACTATTTCTATAATCAAACAAAGGCTTATAACTGTGCTAAGCTGTTCAGAGGCACTTACGCCCCTTTCAACGCCCGCGGTGAATTGACCTTCAGATTCAACAAGTTCAGCTCCTGTTCGGAGGACGAGTCAGTGGCCTTGAAGTTTGTCAACAATGGCGGAACCTTGTATGTGATATTGGACGCTTATTCGGTCAATATTCAACCACACTCACAGTTCTTAAGACAGAAGGAACATCTAATCCACCCAACAACAGAATTTCTCGTAGAGGGTATTGAAGAAAACGTCATAAAGTGGGGTGTGAAGTCTGGCCGTGCATCGTCTTATATACTGACTCTGGTCACTCTTCGAGCGATCAGGAAAACTCCTGCAGCCGTTCCCAGTCTTAGTCACGTGGGCCAAGCCCCACCGAGCCCCCAAATGCTCACGGTTAAACTTGACGTCAAGACGCCCAAACCATTGGAGACCAACAATGACCTCATTGTGACTGATGACTCAACCCTGAACCCTTCGCGCATCGCAACCACAAATCTGGACCCGGGGAAGAGTTTGGGCACACTCATCAGTTCCCCTGATCAGAACCGTATGTCTGGTTCTAACATCAGTGAAACAAAACCACCCTCAAGCATGATTAGAAATCACGACTCCATTGTGCGCGAAATCGTCAATATAGCACCTCCAATGCAACCCATCGCAGTAGCTCCTCCAGCTCAACCCATCACCTTAGCCCCTCCAGCTCAACCCATCACCTTAGCCCCTCCAGCTCAACCCATCACCTTAGCACCCTTCAGCTCGACCCATCTCACTGGTCCCTCATACAAACGATCACTTCATACCACTAAGTGATCATGAGAACTTGGTGAGGGTTCAGATCATTGACGAGGAAAACGCCAAGGTTAACAAAGGTTCCAATTGGCTCTCTTGTCTCCTCGACATATTTTGTGGTTGCTGCAATTGATTTTCCACTAACCAGCTCCCACACTAAGTTTTCAATTTAAAACTAAACAATAACTTCAATTAAAAATATACTCTTTTAAGTAGTCGCCCAAAATTTGATTTAATGGGGAAAAATCTTATTGAATGTTCATAACCTAAGGACATGGCTAGTGACAAACTACTGTATTACTTATATTTTTGGTGTTAGAAAAATATGTTACTTACAGATGTTTTATGTATTAAGTCATTGTTTATGTTATGTTATGTTCGATTTAAAATAGGTTCCCCTTTTCTCTATCGCCACATTTTTAGCCATAGTTAATACAAAGAGAGCGGTGAAAGTGGTGTATAAATCAAAAGGATATTATGATTAAGAAGATTAACAATCCAACTTTCATAATAGTTGAACAGTTGTAAGATTATGTTCTCATAAGCCACAATATATGCATGATGAACTAAAATAATTATAGTTTACCTACTTACCCTGTGGCATGTTAAACTCGAAAGTTCACACTGTGGCATGCATTTTCCGACTGTATTCTTTTCCTAATATTGTTATTGCTAGCTATAGTTATTGTTTCTAAACATATATATATATACTTATTATTATTAATCATTTCAAATGATATTATGTTGTAGTCTCTAAATTATCGTCCTCTGTCTATGTTCTCTGTGCGATCATATACTTGGTATTTTCAGCGTTCACTTCTAAACCTTTTTCCTTACAGCCGATAATAAAATGTCTGCATTTCTTGAAACAGCCTCCTGACAAAACTAAATTATCTGCGTATCCTTATAGCTGCATTGTACTGTTTAGTGCCAAAACTTCCCTACTCTCTTGAAGTATCCTGTTAGCATATTCTAACTCTACCTCTAACTCATACTCTAAGGATGTATTAAAAAGTAATGGGGAAAGTGCATTTTCTTGTTCCAACCAATTTTAAAAGTATTTGATAAGTGACATTTAGCCCGTATCGGTCAAACATAAGTCAATTAACTCGACAAGATTTTTTGGGGCATCCCAACCTCATACAATTTGTTTCTTTAAACTGAATTATAGTCCTTTTAAAAATATATTTATGATTTATGTACCGTTATGTTGTATTTCCACTTTGTCCTCTAATATTTGCCGAAGATCCATCCATTTCTGATCCATTGTTGATCTATTTCCTCAAAATCCACTCTGATGAAGGGATGATCCCCGATTAATTCCTCTGCTCATGGCGTCAATCGGTGGTCTTGGTAAAGTGCTCACTTCAGGATCTTATGTTAGTGGGTTCAAACTCAGCCGGGGTCGACGATGGATTTTTCTTGAGCGATAAACATCCATAGCACAACTTGCTTCGGAGGGGAAGTAAAGCTGTCTGTCCAATGTCTAATGTGGCATATAAAAGAATCCCGGAAGGTAAATGAAAGTACCTTTCCCGGCAAAATTGCTAGAACCATTCGCTCTCGCCAATAGAAAATTCTCGTATTTTGTTACATTTATAGTTATTATTACATTATGTTTTATTTTCTCTTTTGAAAATGGGTATTATTATATACATTCCTTCCATTCTTGTGGTAATACATCACGATTCCATATGGTACACAGCAGTATATGAATTTCTATTACTAACATTTCAGTATCTACCTTGACTAACTCTGCTGAAATTGAATCTATATCTGGAGCTTTATGATTATTTAACATCTTAATAGCTATATATATACATACTATTTTACTTTTTTACTTTATATATACAGTAAAAAAGTAAAATGTTACTGTATGAGACTTTATATGTGTATATATATATATATATATATATATATACTTTAAACAATAACATTTTACTTTTGGTTTTCGTTGAGTTGAGACTTTATGGATTCTTAAAAGAGTATAATAGTATTAGTAAAAGATTGGATAAACTAAAATGTAATAGAACCTCGTTAGTCGTTAGTGAGAACTAATTGAGGCCGAAGTTTGTTCGGATTGGCGAAAATTCGAATTAAGCGTGAGAAGGGTCTGCAGGAGACAGAGTACTTTCACAAATTTCAAATTAGAGTTGAATGAGTATAAACATTTACATTCATTCGAAGCACGTAATATGGACCGGTAGGCCTACTATAGTTGTACGTTTACAATATATCTTTTTTCAGTAACGCTATTATTTTTTGAGTCAATGGAAAACACATTGTGTCAACTATAACATGTACATTTTAGGAATTTATCACTGTTTCATAAAATTCTATTTTAATTTTGAATTTGTTAACCAATAAAATATAGGTACTTGATTTGACTTTATGTTTGCCCATCACCCCACCACTGGGTTTAAGTGTACCTAATGGGTTTTACTGTAGTTTAATAAATTTAAATTTAAGTTCCTTTCTAATTTTGGTTGAATTGTAATGGATAAAGATCTTAATTGTAACCAATAAAAACATAAATAATTTCTATCATTATCTAATGGCTCTGTCTTGCTTATCTACCTTGAATATTAAAAATATAGACTATATGATATTTTTAAACTTCGATTCAACACATAATTTAAATCAGAAAATGTAGCCTTTTTTAAAATCATTGTTTAAATTGTGTTTATAATAAGTATTTATATGAAGATTACAAAGATAACATATTTTAATAGTTTTCTTGCAAAAGAATTGATGTTTTTCTAGAAATTTAGAACATTTCATTAAATTTGTGTTATTTATTACATTATCCTTACGTTAGTGTAATATACTATCAGGTTTCTTTGTTAATTATATTAGGTATATTTATATTAAATAAAATATTTAAGTGGTGTACTGTTATTTCCTCGTGGATTAACACCTTTAGACTGAGTGCTAGTGATCTTAGATATATAATCTTATACCATTTATAATTTAGATAAATTTACAAGTCTCTTAAAATAAAGTTGTTATAAGTGCTGATATAATAAAATAAAACATATTTCTTTTAGTCATATCTTTAAGTTTAATGCTTTAATAACACTGTGTAGTCATAAAATAATAAATACCCTCGCTAATGAGGAATGATAAATGTTGTGGGTTTAGGGTGGAATTAAAGAGGTTTGTCCTTGAATCGCCTGAGGCAATAAATCTTCCATTGTTTCATTAATTAGTGCAATCTGGAAAAGAGAGCTTGATTATGATTAATAAAATGTTTTATTAAGTGGAAGGACTACCTTGTAAAACTAGAGAAGCGATATCATCGCAACTCCTAAGAAACGTCAATTTATTGAACTATTTGGACTGTTCATCCATTGATCTCTATAATATAACTGGATGGACATACACATGCACATTCCAAGGACAAAAGCGTGACGCTCAAGTGTATC
>CABFWB010004195.1:0-36492 GCA_902151455.1 Timema bartmani
GCGTTAGCCAACTACGCCACCAAGGCGGGTCAAAAAGGAAAATAAAATGCTCCTAGATACTAAACCATATTCTAGAAACATAAGATGTAATTTTTCATTTCATTTAACGTGAACTTTCTGAACTGACTGATAATATCAGCACATGACTTATTAATTAACTTGTATAATAGAACAGACACAACACCCAGTCCCCAGCCATTAATTCATCACTGTGTAAGGGTAAACACATATTTCATCAATGATAAATTATTCGGCCATTTCAGGAATCGAACCCGGGACCATTAGATTAGCAAAAATTCACGATACTGACTAAGCTAGGGTGTTGAACAAGATTTACCTTAGTAAAATGAATCCCGCTTCTGTGGTCGAATGGTTTGAGGTGTCACTCTCGCAATAGACTGGACTGCTTATTAGGGGAAGATTGGGATTCAAATCCCAGTCAGGTATACTGAGGGTTGTTATCCTGAATAGTTTCCCCCTTTTCCTTCACAAAAATGGGGGCTCACTTCATTTAATTTCAAACGTACTCTTCCCTAACACATTAGCTTAATTAGTTAATATTCGTATAGCCCGAACGGCTAGTAAAATTCACCGAAAAAACAACAATAAATGCAAGCCCACTTAAACCAAGTCATACTTGTGCATGTTTGAATAATCATACACTATGAAAGAGTCCACTTTAATAATAAAATAAAATGTATTACAAAAAACAAAACATAGGCCCACTCTTTTGTAATAAAATAGGTTTATGAGCCTTTAACATAATATTTATGCTATAATGCTACACGTTAGTTTAATAGTAGGTTTATTTAAGCTAGCCTAAAATCTGAAAAAAAAAAGATAATCAAAGAGTTCTTAAAATTAAGTTAAGGTTGGTGCACACTTGTCCGTAATGCATCGTATCAGCTCGGTACTTTTTTATGTTAGCACATACTTGTGCGTATCACATTTAACCAGCTTATTTCCATATTATTTTGTATAAAAAATGAAGGGAAAACTCGAATTGGGAACATTTTCCGAGCCAGTGTGTAGCGATACGATCCGATGCAAACATACCATTTTGTGCGCCAAACTTTATGTTATCAGTCTAGTTATTCATGTATGAGCGCACTCACACATGTAATAATTACGTTCTTTAAAAGAAGTCGCATCTTCCATCTCATTCCATTGTCCATTTTGACTGTCCTCACCCGGCTCAGCTAAAACACTGTCAGAACTAGTTGCTAACTTTATGATGGCTTCATCTTCCAAATTTTGTCTGTAGGTCGGTTCTTCTTTGCTGACTATTTTAGTTTCCATCTTGTGTTTAAATGTTGATTTATTGCCATAGTTTATTCCCTCCTCTGGTATTCTAGCTAGAACAGGATCACAACAATCTTCTAAACCCAAATTATGTTTTTTATCGCTGTAACCTTCAGCACTTCTAGATGAACTACCATTTAGCGATTTGGTGGCTTTTTGAGGGCAACATTCCCTTAAACTAAATTCATGCGTGGTTTCTCCGTTGTCAATACCTTTTTTAGCTAAATTACTCCCTAATGATCGCTTATCTCTTTTAGAACTGCAACATTCTTCTAAATCTAAGTTGTGGTATGTGTCATTTTCGAGACTACCAATTTTAGACAAATTATTATCAGACCTTAATTCAAGAATATCTCCATCTGAACCAACTCTAAACTTGATAGAACTTTCATTATATCGATCCGTACTATTCTCATAATTGGTATTTACATCTTTATCTCCATCCCAAAGAGTTATATTCCCAATTTGAGTGTTTTTAAAATCCTTATTCTCTATATTCCACATGTCATTATCATCCAGATCCAGATCATCATCATAGCTATTTACACGCATTTGAGTTTTAGAGTTGATCTTGTGTATGTTGTGATAGTTACCCCTATTCAGATCTTTCCTGTTAATTGTTTCGCGGTTATGGTTATGATAACCTTTGATCAAACCATTCCTTTGCTTGATATTTCGGTTTTCAATGTCATAATCTTCTCCATTTAAACCACTTCTGTGATTTATATTTCTCTCTTCACTATCATAATAATCTTCATTTAAACCACTTCTGTGATTTATATTTCTCTCTTCACTATCATAATCTTTTCCATTTAAACCACTTCTGTGATTTATATTTCTCTCCTCACTATAATAATCATCTCCATTTAAACCACCCCTCTGATTAATATTTATCTCTTCACTATCATAACCGTCCTCGATTAAACCATTCCTGTGATTTATATTTGTCTCTTCACTATCATAAACGTATTTATTCAAACCAATCCTGGGAGTTATATTTATCGCTTCGCTATCATAACCATCCTCATTTAAACCACTCCTGTGATTTATATTTCTTTCTTGACTATCATAATCGTCTTCATTTAAACCACGCCTGTGATTTATATTTATCTCTTCACTATCATAATCATCTTCATTTAAACCAGTCCTGCGATTTATATTTCTTTCTTGACTATCATAATCGTCTTCATTTAAACCACGCCTGTGATTTATATTTCTCTCCTCACTATAATAATCATCTTCATTTAAACCACTCCTGCGATTTATATTTCTCTCTTGATTATCATAATCATCTTCATTTAAACCACTCCTGCGATTTATATTTCTCTCTTTATTATCATAATAATCTTCATTTAAACCACACCTGCGATTTATATTTATCTCTTCACTATCATAATCATCTTCATTTAAACCAATCCTATGATTTATTTTGCTCACTTCACTATCATAACCGTCCTCATTTAAACCCCTTCCATACTTTATATTTCTTTCTTCACTGTCATAATCATCCTTGTTTAAGCCACTCCTGTACTTTTTATTGCTCTCTTCACTATCATAATTGTCCTTATTTAAGCCACCCCTGTACTTTAAATTTATCTCTTCAATATCATAATCATCTTTATTTAAATCACTCCTGAAATTTATACCACTCTCTTGACTATCATAATCATCTTTATTTAAACCACTCCTGTAGTTTAAATTTCTCTCTTCACCATCATAATTGTCTCTATTTAAACCACCCGTGAACTTTATATTGCCCTCTTCATTATAATAATTTTCGTTGTTTAAACCACTCCTGTAGTTTATATTACTTTCTTCACTATCATAACCTTCTTTATTTAAACCATTTCTGTACTTTTTATTGAACTCTTTACCACCATAATCGTCTTTATTTAAACTTTTCCTGTACTGTATATTGCTCTCTTCATCATCAAAATCATCTTGACTCAAACCATTACGATTCTTATTATCTTCAACATTATAAGTCTTATCCAGTCCACTTTTATTATCAGAGGCACTATGTTCATTATAATTTAATCGATCAAAATTTCTTCTATATGTAATGTGACTGTCCTCTTCGCTATTCCCAGGATACTCAGGATCAAGTTTGCCTCGATAGCTTATGTTACTTTCTTCGATATATTCATCTCTATCAATTCCTCTTCTAGAGATGATTTGTCTTTCTTCCCTTTCACTATTGCTTTGAAGTGTTCCTCTTAAATTTTTATTAGAGTCTGCATTTCTAAGATCATCTTTACCTAACCCTTCTCTGAACGTTTTGTTATTATGTTCAAAATAATTGTTATATGACTCTGTTCTTTGATCGTAGCTGGTGTCATCGACATATTTATCATAGCCACCCCTGTTAAATCTACTGATACGTTCTTCATCCTTGCCATCCAAATTATTCCTGACCATGCCATCGGAAGTAATGCTGTCTCTTTGTTTGAAAAAAACTTTTCTCTGATGGTAACCTTGTTTTAGTCCACTTACTAACATACAATCCTGAGAACAAATAGAAATAAAAACCAATTTAGTTAATTAAATCAAGTGTGTTTATAAAATGCTTATGCTAAAGTAGTATACGACCTTTTTGTGAACTGTTGTGTCTTGGAATAAGAACAGAGTTCTTAAAATCAATTCACTTTTCAGAAAGTATAATTTTTCCCAAGGCTATGACCTATGAATATTATGTTTAAGGTTGCGTTACTGTCAAAGCTATTGATGATTATAATAAACTGGCAAAAATACTTAAGGGTGTTAAAGTCTTGGAGCCTTTTACAGAAATTGAACTGTTGGCGCCAAATAACAAATTCTAGCTGTGTTATAGTTTTAAAAAAATCATTTTTAATTTTTTAATTTGATCAAATTAACGTTTTAATTAAAGGAATTAGACTAGTAGGTATATCAAACACTATTAATTTTAAGTAGATGATATTTTGTAATTGTCATAATGATTTGCTATGGATGATCTTGTAAAGATCACAATATGATCGCCTTATTACTTTATAAAATATTCAATATTTACCATTACATTTTTATATAGCCGTTTGTAATGATTTATTTTCTTTTGATATTAATATTTAAAATTTTAAAATGTATTTCAAACATATGGTGAATCAGTTCAGAGTCGTTAGGTACTTAATTTTTGCCTGTACGAGGAATGTTTTTTTTAATACCTACTTTTCAAACTCATGCTGTACACAGCTTTGAATCATTACCTCGCTTAACATACTTTTGCGGGCTATAGCTGTTTACCTTGACTATCCTTTAGCGAACTCTTACAGGACTTTTGTGTACTGTCTCCTTCTTCCCCTTCAACCCCTTCCAATGGAATATTCCAAATTCTCATTCTATCATAAATACTTTCTCCTTGCTCACCCAAAAGCAGCACAGCAACAAAATTAATAATCTCTCTGTCAGTCTGTCCAGTGACAGCTTGGAATAGGGAATGGAGAGCGGATCACATGTCATTAGTAACAGAGAGGAGAGTCATCACCCTGGCCACCCGACTTTTAGACACTCGGTTTTTGAAAGCGCTCATCGTTTGTGCTACGTTAGTGCTCGATTTTCATCATTAGTGTTGTAAATGTAAGGCACTAATTCACGATTTCATGTGGGTGGCTAGGAAGATAGATCCTTGGCCACCCGGTATAAGAAATAATCGAGATGTATATTTTTTTTTAAACGCCCATCTCTTGTGTTACGTTAGAGATGGTTAGTGCTCGATTTTCATCGTTAGTGCTGTAAATTAAAGGCAATAATTCACGATTTCTTATGAGTGAATAGGAAGATATCTCCTTGACCACCCGGTCTAAGAAATAATAGAGATATACATTTTTTGAAAACGCCCATCACTTGTGCTACTTTAGCTCTCGTTAGTGCTCGATTTTTATCGTTAGTGCTGTAAATTTAAGGCCCTAATTTACGATTTCTCATGGGTGGCTAGGAAAATATCTCCTTGGCCACCCAGTACAAAAAATAATCGAGATATTAATTTTTTTTAAACCACCGTTTGTGCTACGTTAGTGCTGGTTAGTGCTCAATTTTCATCGTTAGTGCTGTACATTTAAGGCACTAATTCAGGATTTCTTATTGATGGCTAGGTAGATACCTCCTTGGCCACTCGCTATAAGAAATAATAGTGATAATAATTTTTTTTAACGCCCATCCTTTGTGCTACGTTAGTGCTGGTTAGTGCTCGATTTTCATGGTTAGTGCTGTAAATTTAAGGCACTTACGATTTCTTATGGGTGGCTAGGAAGATATCTCCTTGGCCACCCGGTATAAGAAATAATAGAGATATACATTTTTTTAAACACCCATAATTTGTGCTATGTTAGTTCTGGTTAGTGCTCGATTTTCATCATAATTAATACACTCGATGCACGTCTTATCTTAACTTTTGTAAAGAAGCCAGTTTCTACCACCTGTAAATACCATGTTGTTTTCCCTGATGAATAATTATGTCAGCTCTTTATATTTACTGGACTGTTGTGAAGAAGCCTGTGTTTACCACCTACAATATCCAAGCTATTTTCCCTGGTGAGGTGAAATCACGTCAGCGCCGAATTTATTTTGAATACAGCACTTTTAATACTATTTTGGTCACACTACTTGATTAGACCCTTAGACCATTAATATTTGCTAATCTAACATGGATATACATAGTTTTTTTAACCTAAAAATCAATCTTATTTCAATTAAACCTTATGTAGGCTGGAGATTGATCCAACTTAAAATGGTTTTTTGATCTTGTGTTTGCTTAAGTGAGTTTTAAGGGGAACGATTAATTGGATAAATTGACATAAACAAATGTATCGCTCAGAATAGTGCTTTCTGACAATGTTTCAGATTCGTAAGATAAAATTAATATTAAGCATTTAAAGTTTTAATTGACATTAATTTAATTGGTTTCTGAAAATTAACTATGAGCTCTAGATTTTTGTGTGTGACATATTAACTTGTTACAGATGAGCATGTAAAGATTGGAATGAAATTGTACACACGAATTTTGAACAACCAAACATTTATTATTACAAAGAAACCTGTCTTTTTGAGAGTGTTTATATGTGTTAATTTAATTTTTATCTTTTAAATTATAAAGGTTTTGTATAGCACCATAAACCATTTATTTGTAAATTCAAATACTTTTGTCTCATACGTACATATTTTAGAATTAAGTTAATAATGGGTTTTTATAGGCTATTATAGAAAAAAGTTTTTGTTGTTGTTAATGTTTCTAATTTTATTCTGTTGGCGATCATTATAGTATGTAGTATAGGTATTTTTATAATTCTTATTTATCTGCACATATTATTTTAATGCAGGCCCACTTTTTTTGTGCAAGCAGAGATTTTTGGGGCAGGAAATTCTGCCCAACCCCTCCACTCTTTCACACTCAGGGTATTGACCTAGTGTGGCCCATAGAAAAATACGGCCCTCGTTTGAAAACTTTTAATATTTATTGTGGATTTCTAAAATATTCGTATTGATTTTACTATAGTGATTGGACCTTTTTTGAATGTATTACTTTTATTATGTATTTATCATATAGTAAAACCATGACACAAATATTGTTTGTGTAATCTTACTAAAATTGACAAACAATGCTACTGTGGTACTTAATGTTTACTATCCTAATTATAATTATGTAGGTGTTATTACTATATTTGTATTTATTACTGTTGAGTAATCATTAGTTTGTGTATGAGTTTTATCTTAAAAACGAATATTGATAATGTCAGAGTTTAAGAAGCAATATTTCAGGAATGAGTTCTAAGCCTAGTGCGTCTTGATTTAAATTTGTTCGGTGTCAATTCTGCATACTAGACTTCTTAAAATAATGTTCCCCGGCGCTGTTTTTTTATGTTCCATGACATTTGGCTAAATATGTCCATATAATAAAACCATAAATTTAAAATAGCGCAATATGTCATCTATTTTAGGAATCTAAATATAAAGATGGAGCTGATGTATGTAGTGTAATTTATGTATGTATATTATCTCGAATATTAGTTTTGTATAATTTTAAGGATCTTAATCCAATGTTATGCACAAATCTGTAAAAGTAGTAATAGCTATGAATGAGTTATTGCTACAAATGTCACCTTGAAAGGTAGGTTGGAAAACATAATTATAAAAGAACAACTCATATTTGTATATTTAAGGAACTACATTTGATGAAAAGAGCAGCGATTTTTCTGGCTAGGAGCCGCATATGGCTCCAGAGCCACACATTCCCAACCCTATATATATATATTAGAAATAAAGATACCATATTCATGTTTATATGCTGAAAGTCGAAAAAAAAAGTCAAATTTGGTCAACATTATAGAAAATTTGTAGATTACTGCTATCATAGAGAAAATTATTACTATCCTATTATATCCTTTCTCTATGCTGCTATAGACCATCGTCAAAAAGACGCTTGTAATATCTAGCAGCAGACGCATATGCAGACATATAAAAGCAATCTCTAATGCACCCTGAGGGGGAGCACGAGAGCAAATTCCAACACGTACTGACCAATCGGTCACACCGTGTGGTTTCGGATCCTAAAACAGACGGGTTGTCGCATTTCGCGAAGTTTCTGAAACAAAGAAAAGCATATTATTAATATTAGTGGGGAAACTGAATAAAGGGTTTTTAGAGTTACGTGCGGTGACACTACTCTATAAGTGGTTGGGTGAGAACCTCCCAAACCACTGTTGACACATCTCGCTTATCCGAACAGAGCTTTGGGACGTCGATGGCACCCTCCAGAGCCGATAACGTAATTCCCAAGCGCCTGGATAAGAGGATTGGTGGATATCGGGAGGTCTGTCGTAGAAGGACTGCTCGAGCTACCGGAAGTGGTTTTTGATGGTAGGCATATCCAGGTCGCGATGCAGAGTCTCATTCCAAACATACCAAGGTGCGTCCACAATGATCTTCAGACACATGCTCTGGAAAGCCTTCATCCTCCTCATATACGTGTCCGCCAGGTGGCCCCAAGCATGACATGCATAGTTGAGGATAGGTCTGAGCAACTTTTTGTAGAGTGTCAGACCGTTCCTAGTAGACAGTACGCCTGCTAAGCAGTGGGCTTAGGATTACCAGCCTTTGCCTCGCCTTGTTAAGTCTCTCATTGCAGTGTAATCGCCAGGCCAGTTTGGTGTCCAGCGTAGTTCTCAGGTACTTAACACTGTTCGCCCATTTGATCTGCTCTCCGATCAGCCGGAGTGGGGCCGGCCTGTAGAACTTTATTCTCCATGTGAAGAGCACTGCTGCCAACCAGCACCCTCACCACGACTCCGCTACTAGAGCCATATCGTCCGCATACAGTGCCAACTTGGTGTCTGGGGATTTAGGAATGTCGTTCACATACAGACTAAAGAGCACCGGGCCCACAAGGGAATCCTGCGGACACTCCAGCCCAGATGCTTCTGACTTGGGAAGTGGAGTTCCCAAAGGTAGTGGAGAGGTGTGGTGGGATAGATAAGATTGGACAATCTTAACTAGGTAGAAGGGAAGGTTCAGGGAGAGGAGTTTGAAAAGTAGACCTTCGTACCAAACATGGTCGAAGGCCTTTGCCACGTCGAGAAAGACAGCACCAGTCAGCCTGTTGATGTTGAGGTTCCTCGTTACCTCCTCCACGAGCCGGATGAGTTGGTGAGACGTAGAGTGTCCCGCCCGAAAACCAAACTGCTCATCAACCAAGATGCCCACCTCGCGAACATGTTGGGTCAGTCTCAGTCAATAGAAGGCTCTCAAACAACTTTCCCAAACAGTCGAGCAAGCTGATCGGTCGGTAAGATGAAGCTAGGGCTGGGTACTTACCCAATTTATGGAAAAAGAGGACGTTGGCGTGCTTTTAGAGCTCAGGGAAGTGACTCAGAAGCAGAATGGCATTGAATAACTCCACGAGGAAGTTAATCGCCTCCAAGGGCAGCTTTCTTAGGACCGCGTTATTGATACCGTTCCGTCCGGGGGCCTTGTTTATTCTTAGAGTGGCTCACGCCCACGATATTTCTGTCGCCTCCATGAATTCAGGTTCATCCAATGGTATGTACGAGACCACACCGATGAAGCTCAGGGAAGTGACTCAGGAGCAGGATGGCGTTGAATAACTCCACGAGGAAGTTAATCGCCTCCAAGGGCAGCTTTCTTAGGACCGCGTTATTGATACCATTCCGTCCGGGGGCCTTGTTTATTCTTAGAGTGGCTCACGCCCACGATATTTCTGTCGCCTCCGTGAGTTCAGGTTCATCCAATGGTATGTACGAGACCGCACCGATGACCTGAGCCACGTGCGCAATGTGCACCGGCTCTGGCGGGTCGTCAGTCAGTACAAATTGCGACTCTAAGTGCTAAGCGAGAGCATCAGCCTTCTCCTGGTCGGAGTTGGCCACCCCATTACGACCCACAATAGTCGGCCTTGGTGCAGGGACCCACATCAAGTTCCTCGTTATGCGCCACAGGGACCTGTCCTGTACGCACAGGCATTCAATCTTGTCCTCCCAGACACTATTCCAGTATTCTTGGACCATCTCACGAACCACATGGACTTTTAGGCTCCAGTTGGCTTTGTCTACCGGGTCCCTCGAGATTTTCAAAGCCTTCCTCAGCCGATTTTTTTTCGGATGTGCCTGAGGATAGAATCAGGCAAAGAATCNGTGGTGCCCTCTTAGGACGGTGACTCAGCGTCGAAGCTTTGAGCGACCCTTTGATGGCGGAAGTTATGAACTCCGCACCATGATCGATTTCCGCTAATGTTCGAAAGGCAGTAGTGGGTCCCAACCTCTCTCAACACACTCGTAAACCTGTCCCAGTTAGTGCGCTTAAGGTCGGGTATTTCGGGAGGGTATATGAAGGACATTGCGCCTTCCAGGTTCACAATAACGGGATTGTGATCCGAGTCTAGCTCAGCTAGAGACTTTAGCACCAATCACCTTCTGATTCCTCTAGAGACAACTAAGTCGAGGACATCTGGGAAACCAAGGGGATTGTGAGGGAAGTGGGTGGGGGTGGGGAGGCCGGAAGCCACCAAGCCATGTATATCTATGACGTCGCGGAGCAATACGTCACGAGCGCACATAGTCCTAGAGTCCCATGAAGGGTGCTTAGCGTTGAAGTCACCACCGATTAAAACAGGCGTGGTTCCTCGAAGCAGCACCTCCATGTCAGCCTTCGTAGCCCGGTCGAACCAGAGGTAGGGAAGGAAGTAGATGGAAATAAGTCGCACTGGGCCGGTAGAGGTCACAAGTTGTATAGCCGGTGCTTCCATGTGTTGGAGGGGAGGAAGCGAGATGACGTGATGGTCAAGGCCCTTTCGGACCAGGACCACCGTCCCACCCCTTCCCACATCCCCCGCTTGGTCTCTCCGATGGTGGATGAACTCTGCTAACGATAACCTCATTGCAGAGCGCAAGAAGGTTTCTCCCAACAGCATTACATCGACACGATTCTTTGTCAGGTCACTTTCAAGCTATGACTTCATCCCCGTGACTCCGTTGGCGTTCCAAAGTGTGACCGTGAGCTCCTTTAGCACTGGTGATCCTCTATTCGGGTGCCATGAGAGACCAGGTAGAGGATGATGTGTTCCATGAGCAGGTGGCCACGGTTACTCCTAGGAGATTCTTGGGCCTTCATCAAGAGACTTGATGAAAAGTCCCATGGATCCAGGCCTTGAATTCCCTTGAGAAGCTCAATCCAGATTTTGAGCTTTGCACCATCACTCTCTGGGGTAGGTTTGGTGAGCGAGTTGGGTTTGGGGGTGGCAGGGGTGACAGGGGTAGGAGTGGGGAGTGGTAGGAAAGAGTTGGAAGGGTTTAAAGGAGTGGGGAAAGGGATGCAGGGTGTAGGGGAGGGATAGATGAGGGTCGAGATTGAGAGAGGAGTGGTCTTGGACCTGGACCGAGAGGGATTAACCGGATGTCATCGGTTCTGGTAAGGTGGCTTTGGCAGGTGGCTTTGGCAGGTGCCTTGGCCTGAGGTGGAGGTTTGGTCTCCCTGACAGCACACTGGCGAAAGATTTCACCAGTGACTTTGGTGCTGGAGCTTGAGTCTGCAAGGACTTTTACGTGTGACAGACCCCCACGCTGAAGTGTGGGCTCCTGAGTAGTGCAGGCACTTCGGGAGGGTTGGTCTCTCCTCCGGACACCCGCCCCTCTCGTGGTCACCACCACAGAACCCACACATAGTGTTAGCACGGTAATCCCCCCGCTCATGCCTAAACCAGAAACAGTTCTTGCACTGAACCAAGCCACCGAGAGACTTGTACTTTACCACCTTGATGCGGAGTCCGCACAGGACTGAAATGGAGTACAGCCTTACGGTATGCTCCCCAGGAATCAGAGAGACATAGAAGTTCGGCTACTGCTGCCTTTCTCCGGTCTTCTGATCCCGTTTCCACTGGGGGAGCATCTGGGTGATGGATTTCACGTGGAAACCCATCTCCACCTGCTCTTCCTGGATGTCGCCAGGGTTTGTCCGTGTCAGAAATACCTTCACCATGACCCTGACCAGTCGCTCCCGTCCCAGCTCGTAGGACCAATGCTGGATCCCCAAGCTCGGCAAGAACATTTGGAGTAGGTGGTAATCTTCCTCCGACCAGCACTGGAGGCGCACTCAATACCCTGGCTGCCTGACCACCTCCACAGGCTCTCAAACCAGGCCCTCGCCACCTTGGAATAGTCCTCCACATCACACAAGATGATGGGAGCTTTGTGAGCCGGCCTAGAACCACTAGTACCAGGCTGGGGTGAGGCACGGTTTTTGTTGATACCCTTAGGTTTCCGCCGCTTCCCACCTTTACCCAATGCTGGGAAACTCTGGCCCAAGCCAGAGTTGTCTTCGCTCTCATCACCAGAGCTACCGCCTAAATGGTTAGGGTTGCCCCCTGGTAGCTTCCTGGTGTTGCTGGCCTTACCTATTTGGAGGAGTATTATGGTCTGAAATCCCTCAAACTCATCGTCGGACCACTGGCTTGACTCTTCACGCATCAACGGGAGGTCTGGTCCTGAAGACAGTCTCTCCCCATCCACGGAATTGCATGAGTTGTTGACAGGCGGGAAGCGTGTGACCCGGTCTTCCGAGTCTGAAGAAAATTCAGCTGGGCGTTTTTTAGCTACCGACACCCCTTGGCGGGAGATGTCGGAGTTGACGCGGGTTTTTGAGGCCCTTGTATCGCTTGCGTCAGTGCCGCTTGCAGTGGTCTTTACCGGCGAAAGACGGCTGGACTCTCCCTTGTCAGGGCTTCTGTTAGCCCCGTTAGGTTTCCACCCATCGTGCTGGTGGGAGCTTTAGCTATCCTTCCCGATTTGCGGGCTGTTGGCCCTGAAAAGGGCCTCCAGTTCTTTTTGGCCACCAGCGACACGCACACCTTCTCTAGCTGGAGTGGCCCCTCTGGGCTCGACTGCATTGGCATTGCTGCCAACGCTTTGTAGGGAGCCGGCATTGACCAACGAGGCAAGGCCCAAGGATGCACTACCGTATGCCCCGGTGGGTCCGTCAGTGGCACGCTCACCTCCGGTATTTAGAGGGGCCCCACTGCCTTCACCTTGACCATCTGCGCCCATCTCGCCAGTAATTGGTGAGGTCACACTGGCCATCATGTTGACCCTATAAAGGGCTGATTCGTCCCCCGGCCCCGGCCCCGGCCAGCGGAACGTTCGACTCCGGGAGTTTGTTGTCCCTCACTGTTGAGTCGGCCCCTTGTCTCTTTCCTCCGTACTTGCACAGGCCGCGCCACCCACCCTCTCTCTACTGCCTGGTCCATGTTGTCGAAGCCGTCCGTGACGAGTGCACCTCTATACACAGTGCCAAAGAGAACTCCTGCCTCTATTGGCTCGCGTGATGGGCACTGTCCCTCTAATTTGCACGCACCAATGGGAAGCCCCTGTTTCTCCCATTGGACAAGGCCAGGCAGCAGTGGAGGGTATTTAACACGGTGATTCCTTGGTTTCAAGGCCAGTCAGCCAGTAACCAGTCGCCAACCAGTCAGCCTGTAGCCAGTCAGACTCAGTCAGTTAGCCTCGGCCAATCAGTGGTGAGCCAACCTTGGGGAACCACACTTATACGAAAGAGCGAATAAATCGTCGTTTGCAGCAAGTGTTATCACTCTTCTCATTCCACCGCAATCCCCCTTCACCTCCCACCGCGACTTAACGTTGCCGGGACTTCCTCATGTTCCACCGCGACTCACGTTGCTGGAAAATCCTTCCGTTCCACCGCGACTCACGTTGCCGGAACATCCTTCCGTTCCACCGTGACTAACGTTGCCAGAACACACTCGCCGACCTTTTTCCTACTCACGCTTGTTTGACCACGACGTCTCCATCGTCAACTACATAACCAATGTTACCCCCAAGTCGAAGGGATGGATAACAAGTTGGAGTGGCCCCACTGGCTTCAGCCTTCACTGCAGGCTTGTTGCCCCTCGAGAGGGCATCGGCCTTCAGGCCTGTTGCGGACTAATTGCCACCTGGCACGTGCTCCTTCCTGACTGGAGGGTCTTTAAGTCCCCGCGAACAGAAACCTTCGACTCCCCCAGCCTGGAGTCTCACACAAGCACAAGCCTGCCGCTGATGGCGGATCCCCCGACGCTCGCTACCAACTTCTTCCTTCTCGGGGCTAGTCGCTTCCCGGGCCCTAGATTCATCAATGCCTCATCTGGCGGTCTTCTCCCGACCCCGACGTCAACACCTTTATTCTTCTTCACCGTAGACTCCATCCGGACGTAAAACAGCAGCCGCTCGAAACGCTCCAGCAGCCAAGCACACGTAAGGGAGGCAGGATGACACCTTGCACACCCATAAATATATAGCTTTGCTTGACTAACTTTATATATTCAAGAATAATTTATCAACTTTAAAAATAAATTTCACATTAAAAATAGAAAAGACGAGACACCTGTTTCTAAGGAATTAACTGACCATTGGGGGACAATAGATGATAATTCCCAATTATAGTGGCTATTGATAAAAAAATGTTATTGCATAAGTTTTAATACAAGAGCTAATTTGCAATTCAATCTAGAGCTAGGATCCCCCCCCCTCTCTCAATGAATCTGAATGATATTTGAGCCACAACCATATTGTTACTGAAAAATGTCACCATGGGCTACATTTTAGTTATCTATGATATTATATCCAGATAATAAAATACGTTTTAGTCCATATTAGAAAAAAAACTTACTAGATTAACTTCCTATAGATAATTTGATACTCATTTATAACGAAGATAATACACCCTTGCTTTGAAAAAAACCTTCAGAATACTAACAATTTTACCTTCCACTGGGCTCATTCGATCTAGGAAGGGGTAAAGGGGAGGATTATTTTACACCAATCTACCATTTGTAATAATTGATCCCTTGTAATTAATGTTTAAGAAGTCGATTTTTTATCCTCTTCGACACCCTTAATGATCCCTTAGCTTGTATGAACAAAGATTTAAACTTACCTTGTACTTAAAACGAGGGAAAACAAAAGAACACTAAATATTGTTTTTATGCATTCTCACATTTTTATAAAATCACGATGTTACTCTATTTTATTTTATCAACTAGTTCTTAGTAACTTTAATTACCCACTTCTAAATAGCTAGATTAACCCTTTTAAAATTTTGCGCCCATTAAAAAATGTTTTAAAAACACGTGCTCTAAAAAAGGGGGTGCTTTAAAAAAAATTAGGGCTCATGGTATATAAATTATACAGGCCTGCGAAATTGAAGTTTTTGAAAAATACAAGAAAAGTTTTCGCTGAGTTTTATGTTATTTGGTGTGCTGATTTCGAAAATGACCTCCATTTTTTTTTCATCGCGTCAGGATTTTTTGTAAAATCGATATCGATATTTTTGCTAAAATCCTATTTGAAAAGGAATTCTCTCGAATAATTTTGCATGAACTATCTGGCAATAGTGGTTTTTATCCATTTAAATCTATGTAAAATAATCGATTCTTGATGAACCAAATTGATTTTTCAGCAATTGATTAATTTTTATAGGTTTAAATGGATGAAAACCACTGTTGCCAGATCACACGAGACGCCTCTGGTCAAGAGAAAAACAAAAAGTTACCTTGAGTTTAAACTTTTTACATCAAATTATGGTGCAGTTTCTAGAAGAAAATAACCAACATACTATTTTAATTTGTTTTTATTAAGGTGACTTACATAAAATAGACGATTGACCAAGAGAAGCAAATATTATGTATGTGTACATGGAAGTTTGAAACAAATTTTAAACTGAGCAAAAAACAAAACAAAAAAAAAGTTTATATTTAAGTACATACTCTTTTTCCTTTGAAACTTCTTTTTGACGTTCTTCTTTTATGTTCAATCTCAGGCCTATCTCGTGTTAACATCCAACAGTTGTCGGCGAGCATGTTCTTGTCCCATCTTCCTTGATATTTGCGCTCCATATCTTTGATAACTTGGTGGAACCTTTCACCCTGTTCTTCGCTGACTGATCCTAAATTTTCAGGTAAAAAGTCCACATGTGAGTGAAGGAAATGTATTTTGACACTCATGGAGCAACCTAACACTTGAAGTTTGTCCAGCATATTCATAACAATTGCTTTATAGTCAGGATCCTTGTAACTACCCAGAAATTTACTGACGACATATTTGAAGGCAACCCAAGCTTCATTTTTCTTTGTTATCATGCTAGTCTCAAATTATTTATCCTTCATAAGCTTGCGGATATCTGGACCAACAAAGATTCCCTCTTTAAACTTGGCTTCGGATAGACCTAGAAACTTTTTGCACAGGTATTTTAAACAATCGCTATATTTTGGAATAGCCTTGTCAAACTATTTCATTACACCTAATTTTATATGCAAAGGGGGTAACAATACTTTTTTTGGATCACATTCTTTGTGCCTAGTTCAAGATCTTATCTTTTCTGCCATTCTTTTTTGACCCAATATTGAGTCTTATCACGGCTGTCCCACTCACAAATGAAACATGGGAACTTTGTATATCTGCCTCGTTGACCAAGAAGTATGAAGATAACTTTAAAATCACCGCAAATGGTCCAACCATCTTTGGCATATTTTATTTTGTTGAGGACGATAGCCAGGTTTTCATAGCGTTCTTTTAAAATGCACCTGGTACAGATGCATACTGGCTTCCGTGATGAAGAAGGAAAGCTTTAAGGCTCCTTTACGATGAATCTATAAACAGCCTTCATTCATCTTTATCGTATGTTATATTATATTTGCTCATCAGTCCGGGAACATCAGAACAATAGACCAGGTTCTCCTCTTCCTAAAAGTACTTAACAAGTTCCTTTTCTCGATTCCTGTACCAATAAAAAGAGATTCCTTTGGCCAATAAGTTTTTTCTTTCAATCTGGAGCCCAACAATTCAGCTGCCTCTTTCGAAAGGCCCAGATCTCTAGTCAGATCATTAAGTTCAACCTGAGAGAAGGGCTGAGGTGAATCGCCTCCAGAGGGCTTATATTCGGTATCGGAGCCTTGAACTTCTGTATGTTCCTAGTCTGAAGACTCTGAAGAGATGACTGGCAATTCAGTTGGAGTTAAAGGCACTGGCACATCAGGTCCATGAGGAACGGGACGTATGGCTGATGGAATGTTATCAGGATAAGAGATTAGCTTTTGATTTTTGCGGTTATACCTACAGACATGGCAGGAACAAAAGTAACAATCATCAGAGTGGTTTTTCAGCTCCCTCCATGTCATAGGAATTCCAAATCGTAAAGCAGTCTTCTTTCCTTCGAGCCATAAGCGTAGATCATTGAGACACTGCACACAAACTTTATGAGGAGCCCACGATTTGTCCTGGTCTCCGAGTTTCATGCCAAAATACGCAAGATAGAGTTGTTTTACATAGTCTGTAATGCTCCTCATGCGATTTTTAATAACACTATATTCGCCGCATATGTAACAAAAATCATCTGGTAAATTTTCACAACGTCTCGAACTAAAAGCCATGTTTCACGAAACGCACAGAGAAAAGCAATCGTTAAAATTGTTTCTGTGATGAAGTTTCCACTTGTCACTGTATCAGCTCACGCACGACACTACACATGAAAGAAAAATTGAGACGAACTTAAAAATTTCAACTTCTTTTATCATACTATGAACATGCTAAGTACACGATCTTCAGGGTTAAAGAGAGATAAACTGAGTCCTTCATGAGGACATCTCTTTTTATATCTTTTCTGATGACTCCAGAAATGTCGAGTGAAGATAACACGTTCAGGATCAATCCAGATAAAGCTCGAAAAAATAGAAGGTGACTGCCGATTACGCTCGCTTAGCGAGCGTTCCTGCGAGGTCAGTGAACCAAGATAAAGAACTGAGGTAAGGATTCGCGCGACGCTATTGATAGAAAGAGGTTGGGACGGGGAGGGAGGGAAGGTGACGGGGAGGTGTCACTGAGGGGTATTCTGTAGGTTTCACCACGGTAGAGTGATGGTTAGGTAGGGAGGGAAGAAATTCAACGCCGACATTTTTTTAATGGTAAATGTTCATAAAAATCCAAATAAAATTGAATTTTTCAAGAAAACGTGACGTGATAGAAATTTTTCATTATTTTTTTTTGAAATCAGCACCTAAAAATACATATGATTTAACTATCAATTCTCTTGTATTTTTTTCATCGCAGGGCTGTGAATTATTAAAGTTGGCCCCTAGGGGAACAAACAAAAAATTAACTACAGGAATACACATATTTTGTTGATATATTTTATTTGATCATAATTTAAAACAAGGGCGTTTTAACTATTTAATCTATAGGTAGGATTAAAACCTCTCCCAATTAATTCGAATGAGATCTGAACTTCGACGTCACGGTTAGTGAAAAAAAAAATGTTTTCTCTCTTCATTAAACAATATATTATGTGTACTAAAGTAGATAACTTCCTTTATATAATTTGATAAATTTGTCTTATTTGGTTTTATTCTAAACCAGGAGTATTTAGTTCAATTCCCTTCACGTTCGATAAAATTATCATTGATAAAATTGGGATTTTCCTCTCGCAGTAACGATTTTAAAGGTGGGGGTCTTGTTATGACTGTCATGGAGTAAGTTAGTTTGTAATTCATGCTCTGATATAATTAGTCGGTTAATAAAGTGTACGTTATAATAATAAGTTGTATGTAAGAAATAATATAAAATGCCTTCAATTAGTTTTTATTTTCATAAAGAGGAAATTCCCGAACAACAGCGATTAATTTAACCCAGACAAGTTTATCTTAGTCACTGTGTCACTGGATACCTAACTCCCTCCTCCCCTATTCCTAACAGAGAAAAAGCTCGAGGGTATCATTAGAGGGAGACCCTAAACCTAGAGAGAGAAGGCTGTATGCTAGCAGTCACAACCACTAGAACATCCTTAAGAGCAATGGTCAAAATATTAATTTTAAAATACCTGGCACTAAAACTTCTACAGCAGTTTAAACATGTTTGTACTGACATTAGAATGAATACCTGGAGTCCTCATGCCAGAGCTATCTATGTCTAGAGTAATAATCACAGCTGATAGCAATATGAAACTGATGTTATACACAACGGTACACATTTTTATTTTATGATCAGTCAGTGAAGAGGAGTCACAGTCACCGAATGTAACTCAGATTTCCCATAATGCATTAGAAACGTGTGACTTATCCGGACTATTACTCTCTATTTTTAGTAGATAATATGAGGAAATTAAACCATTGTTAGTTAGTTTAGTACCAAAGATTGTATTATGTGTGTACTGCATCTTACTACTCTTCCGGGTTATCTGCATATGCTACACTAATCGAGTAGATATGAGAAAGGTTTAATCTGAAGAAAATGTACACGCATTTCTAGGAGGGAGATTATATTACACCATGGTTTTTATAGCTTTCTGATATTACCAGAGTTTTATGCTGATTTAAATGTGATCTTTATTTACGTGTAGCGTAACTAGTGCTGCGACAATCTTGCATATCAGATTCAGGTGACAGGTATTTGGGCTTCCTAAAAGTAAATTAACTTTATTTTAAATAAATCTCAGATTACTTAACTCTGATTTATTAATGAAATAATGTATTATTATGTATGATAGTAACATTCCTACAACCAGTACATCTCGCACTTCCTTACTCTCTTAATATAGCATCTCGACACACGCCTAGAGCATGCCGCACCTCTGCACCTACTGACGGTTAACGAGGATGGGTCCTTCCTGACTAAAGCCGCGGGGGTGATCCCTGAATCCTTGCAGCTCCCAGGAGAGGGTACAACAATTAGAATGTAGCCCAGCACAGTTTTTCTTAAGGTGTGGCAGAAGGGAGCGCGAGTAGTTCTACAGTTGTTATAGCATTACATTTTGTTGGACAAAAATAAATCAAATATTTCTCCAGTAGAAACATAGAGTTTAGTTTTCTGCACATGCTAATATCAACAGATCTTGAATATCTTTCAAGGGTGTCTTGGAATTTTGTCAAAACGTTTTCTCTTTATTTAAAAAGTTTTGACAAAATTCCAGGACACCCTTGACAGATATTCCAAATCTGTTGATATTAGCACGTGCATAAAACTAAACTCTATGTTGCTACTGGAGAAATATTTAATTTATATTGGTCAAAAAATTTCAATTCTGTAAAAACTATAAAAATACTCGCGCTCCCTTCGGCCGCACCTTAAATCACAGCAACTATGCCCAGGCTAATTCCGTTTTCGCTATTTTTCACATATCTAAAACCAATGTGTGCAATACACAAAATGGTTCCAAGGAGGAGTCTTTGAGATCAAACTATTTCAAAACCAACTTGAGAACTTTAAACTAGACTACTGAACGATCACACCTCCCCTTGCCTAAAACTGGTTTATAATTATATAATAATATTGAAACAATTTTACCAAGGGAACGTAATTCATTTTAATTGGAATGGTTATTCTTATCAATAACTAAACATAATATACTACGTACGGTTAAATTGGGAATCTATTTAGGAAAAGCCGCTCTCCATGCATCCGTTCGGGATTGCAACTTTGATCTTCCAGTCACCGGTAAACTATACCGGAATAGGTTGAAGCCACGCGCACACCAATTTGGTAGCACCAAGGTCATCAAAGACTTAAGGGTAGGGATTGAGTGTAGGGAACGTATTTAGCGTGGAGAGAGGATGGTAAAACAACAGTGATAGATCACAATAGTTTGGAAAACCATTTTCATATTGCACCCAGCCAAGATTCTTATATCTCCCTCTTTGCTTTTTCACCGGCAATTCATTATATTGAGAGTCTGACGTCTTAGACTATGTGGACAGATATGTGGGTATTGAAATGTTATATAGGCCTACATATTAGCTACAAAAAAATGTATATTCATTAAAAAATAAAAATGAATGGCAAGAAATTGTTTCTTGATCATATTAAAAAGAATTATGGGTATTCACTATTCAAGTACTACCACAATTTAGAGCTTCAACGAAAATTTGTCACAAGAGGCACCCTCTCCAGTGGCCAAACGGTCTAAGGCATCACTCTCCGGTTGGACTGGCCTGCTAATAACGAGAATATTGGAGTTAAAATCCCAGTAGGATCTACTGAGGGTGTCTTTTTCTAGATAGTTCCTAACTCTCCTTCCACTCAAATGTGGGTAGATTACATCTAAAATGCTTCCTTCCTCATCCTTACCTCATACATGCGTATAGCCTGAACAGGTAGTAAGACACGGTTATAAAACAACAGGTGAGGCGGTTCTACTTTAGATACATATTTTTGCAGTTTTTATATAAAAAAAAAGTTAACCTGGTGGTTTGGAGGTAAGATGTCGGACTTCTGTGCTGGGGGTCCGGGGTTCAAACCTCGGTCCCGGCACAGATTTATCTGATTGCCAAACCCTTCTTTCACCTCTGACAAGACGTGTATCAATCACAACTTGTGAATGTGTGGAATGCCAGACCTCCACCGTGGTTCGGATCCCACATTAGGTCCTTCATTAAATCTCACAATCACCCTACCATTACACATTAGCGTAAGTGCGTATAGCCCGAACGGTTAGTAAGACGCGGTGCTAATAATAATAGTATAGCAAAAAATCTTTGTGGCTAAAATAAATAAAATATTTCTTCAGTTTATGGCTTAGTTTCATTTTCAACACTTCATAGTAATCTCAACAGTTCATGAATATTTTTCATGAGCATCACTGCATTTTCAAATAAAATTTACCTGCTTCAGTGGTCGCATCGTCTAAGGCGTCACTCTCGAAATAACCTGGACCTTTGATGTTGAGGAAATAGGGGTTTGAACCCCAGTTGAATGTATTGAGGGTGGTTTCCCTAAATGGTTCTCTACTTTTTATCTTCACGCAAAACAGGTACATTTCCTCAAATATTAATCTTCCTCACCTCTAAAACACTAGCGTAATTAGTACATATGTGCGCAACCCGAACTGGTAGTAAGATGTGCGCTGGTAAAAAAACTTTTTAAAAGAAGGAAAAAAAAGTCATTTAAATTCTACTATATTTATGCGTCATGACAAATATTCAAGAACTGTTAAGATTAAAATATGTAAAAAATTAAACAAAACGTAGCTACTTAAGCAATATCATATTTATCTTTGCCATAGTTGTATTTTGTCATACGTTTTTTTTTTCAGCACCACGTCTTACTACCTGTTCAGGTTACACGCATATGTACTTACTTTTTTACATCTATTACTGTTTCCAACCTGTGGCCTGGGTCGGATTTTTTTTATTCAAGTCATATATTTTCCACTATCGGCTGGCTAGGCCTGTCGAAGCTTCATAACGCATATGTACTAATTAGGCTTAGTTAGGAATGAGTAATTACGCTGATGTTTTAGGGATGAGTAACTACGCTAGTGAGCTAGGGATGAGAAAGATTGAAATTAGTAGAGGAAGTGTACCCGCATTTGGGTGGAAGCAAAGTGGACTACAATTTTGAAAAAAACACCCTTATTACACCCGACCGGGATTCAAACCCCGATCTCCCTGTCATTGTGAGTCTAATCCAACATAAGAGCGACTCTTTATAGGCTTAGACCATGTGGCTACCGAAGCAGGTCTCACCTACTTAGTGTAACTTTCCCTATACTATAGTCTCAGTTTTTAACGTAATACAACCTAACCTAACATAACGATAAGAGTTATCCTGACATTAGCATAAATCATCCGGGAAGATTTGATTTAAATGGTTCACCTGGGTAATGAGCTGTTTGTAATGGGTTTTTCATCCACTTACCAGAATAATGCTGGAGCATTTCATTTTAATTTACCTTCGCATACCTCTTTTGGTTAAGTTGTTAGTAAATCTTATGTTAAACGTATCAATACTAAAATTGTTTACTAACTTTCTCCAGCCTAGCCTAACCAACAAAGCACGCCTATACATAATTTATCAAAGAGTAGGCTACTAAGTTCAAATGATATTTAAAATATTTTGTTTCACGCTTTAGTTATAAAAAAATTATATCAAGTGTACCCAACCAGATCTTTATGCTGAAAAAAAAATGCAGTTTACACTTTTATTTGAGAATTCATTAATTATCGTATTTGATTGTGCACTTGGAATTTTTAAGGTATGTTTCACTTACGATTGACATTGAATCCAATAAAAATATATAATTACCCAATAAATCTCCATTGTGACAATCGTCACAATAAATTTGTTTACTCTGATCATATTTTGAGTGTTTAGTTTAAATTCCTATATTCAATAGTTTTCTTTGAGTCACTGAATAATCCTCTTAGCCTACAACTCACACTAAGTCACAGAAATACACAGCAACATATAAACCTGTCCGCTTTGATCGGTATAGTTAATCAAAGTGCCGCAAAAAGACTTAAGTTCATTTTGATCGATTACTGGAATATTCTACATGGTGGCAATCCACTTTAACAAAGACATTATCAATATACTTGCAGTCGTATAAGTCGTTCGAAGAAAAACATTTAAAAAAATTACGATTACATATTTCCCTCATTAAATAAATAAGAAAAAAACTATTCCTTTGACAGGGGTTTCCAAAACACATTTGGGTAAATAATGTATTAGCTAAACACTTAAGAATAGTCTTAAGGGCCACACTTTGATGACACTTTTACCTATAATTTAAAAGTAAAATTGTTACTTATATTGAGGCAAAAGAGTTTTGTAAAAATTTCCGTATTTTCTATTTTAGTATAAAAATTTTCAAATTTTTTTTCACACTATTCCTCCCTAACTCATAGTCAGCCCCTAGTCTGTATATTGACCCGTTTATTTGCACTAATGGATTAGGACTAAGAGAGATACAATTCAAAGGAAATGTTTTCGTGAAGAATGAGTATGAAACTATTTGGGAAAATCCATCCTCATCATACCAGACCTGGATTCGAACCCCAACATCTTTGTTCCTGTTAAGCCAGACTAGATGAGAATGGCGGCCTAGTTTGTTTTCTCTCTGGTGTGATAACCTTCAATTAAAGACACTAAAAAACACGACTCAAACACCTTAGCTCAATCAGCAGTGCGTCTTTCCATTGAGCTATGTGGTCCAGGTTTAATCACTGGCATGGTTTAAAAGTGTAGGTATCATTGGATATTGGAATCTCCCGTTTCAATGATGAATTAACGATTGGTGGGTTGGGTGTTATGTATGTTATATAGTTAATTTAGTTTGTAAATCATGTGAGTAGGGTACATGTCCTCTTTCCCATTCGACGCCAATGATGTCATCATCTCTGACTCAACGCCTTGCACCGCGACTCTTTGTAATCAGTCTTCTCCTTCCCCTCATTTTGGTCACTGATGCAATGTTAAAATCCTGCCTGAGCTTGCGTAGTCCCGGGAATTCTAAAATAAAATTTTCCTTCTTTCCACTCTCCTAATTTGAGCTACTTTAGACAGAATTCATTGACCCTAGTCGTGTGATGTGTCATCTGGAATCCGACACATTGAAACAGGTTGAACGTAGCTCACGGGTGACTTAGAGAGGTTGAACGTCACCTGCCCTACCTTCAACAGAGGTCGTTGACCCTAGGTGGCTAGAGTGATTACGCAACCCTTGCGGTGATTGCGAAACCGGTAATCGGAAATTACGTCAATTTGGCGGCGATTATTTTTGACGCAATCTACAGGCAAATAGGGGGTGGGTCGGCAGCCTGGAAGAAATTATTATCGACACGATGAAAAGGGAAATTGGTGGGGTAATCTCCAATGGAAATGTTGCAAGTCAGAAAGTTCAATTGATGGTAATGGGGGTATATTCTGTAAATATATAGGAGTTGTCACTTGTATGACTGTATTTATCAGTGTTTACAAAGCGGATCACGAAGGACAAGTTATATAAGTTGGCAAATATTGTGGACGCCGTGCTGGTATAAAAAATGATTGAACAGGTCCCCGATAAAAAGTACTCCGTAGATGAATTAAAGGCAGTTTATACAAGGCTCAGGATACA
Source organism: Timema bartmani (assembly GCA_902151455.1). Lineage (NCBI taxonomy): Eukaryota > Metazoa > Arthropoda > Insecta > Phasmatodea > Timematidae > Timema > Timema bartmani. Next base: position 24,694 of record CABFWB010004195.1, read on the forward strand.
CCTAATAGATTATTCTAAGCGGCGAGTTTTGCGTACTATGTCGTTTTGGAACTTTAATAGATGAAGGCGTGTGTGATCTTAAAAATGAAACATTGTTATTTACCTGTGCCGGTGTAAGACTCAGTACACCGACCGTAGGTAATTTTGAATTTTGAAGGCGTTTGTTACATGGAAGCAGCCTCAAACAACAACGTCCAGCATTAGTTAGGAATATCGGGGAAGTAGCAACAGCTGCGCTGAGCTTAGAGTTTAGTGATCTAGTCATCAATCAAAAGCATTCCTTGGGAGTTTGAGAGATGCCTGATGTAACATTTTACCTGTCGTTTTGGGAAGTTGGTTTAAGATTCGGTACAGCAACTATTGTAAATGTTAAACGAGTTAAATCCTATCAGACTTAATAATGGGAAGCATCAGAAAGAAACATCGGGCAGTTAGCAACAGCTGTGCAGTATAGTGAACTAGTCATTGATCAAAAGTACTCCATTTTGTGACCAGTCATCGATCTAAGTACTCTGAGGATAAGATTTGTTTAGCACTAGTTCTTACTACCCGTTCAGGTTATACGCTGAGGACCAGTTAAATACTGTTAGGATAGACGGGGAAGTTTTGTGTGTTCTTGCCCTTGTGACGTATGTGAACTTAACAAGGAAAAAATATAATCCACCTGTGGCTATATAGGACTCAGCTCAATACCCAACACATCTAGCAGCAACTACAGTCAGCAGCAGCAACCCCACGGAGCAGTTCATAATAGTGGGAAAATAGCAATACACTTACTTATTCTATGGCATTATGAACTTAGAAGTTCACTGCCGCACTTACAAAAGTACGCCACCTATCCCTATCTTAAGCTAGTTCTATCCATTCCCTTTCATTAAATTCTATATATTTCTGGTCCATTCTAGTGTTATCCTCCAATCTGCGTCGAGCCCTTCCCAATGGCCTCTTCCCATTGTACAGTGTATATAACTTATCATTATGCAACCTACTCCACTACCCGGTATCCCCATACCTTTTTGGGACAAATACCTTCTAAGAACCTTGTTTCAAACAACCTGATTTTTTTCGTCATGTAAGGTAAGAGACCACGTTTCACAATCATAGAGAACAATCGATAAAATTAATGTTTTGTTTATTCGGACAGCAGGCGAGATGTCAACCACTTACTGACCGAGTAATAGCATGCATTTCCCGAATGTATTCCTTTTCTAATTTCCTCTAATGCCGTTATTGAAAGTTAAAATTGTTCTTAAATATTTAAACTTGTTGACTATGTCAAATTATATGTTGTTCGTAGTATTCTATAAAATTATTGTCCTCAATCTGTGCTTTATCTGTTATCATATATGTGGTTACTTCAGCGTTCGCTTTTAAGCCTATTTCCTTACTAGCCTCTAGTAAAATTTCTGCATTTTTGCAACAGTCTCTTTACTATTATCCAACAAAGCTAAATCATCATTTTTGTAACAGTGGCTTTACTATTATCCAACAAAGCTAAATCATCTGCCTATCCTATTAGCTGCAGCTATTAGGACAAGTAGATATACCGTTTAGTGCAAGTAGCAACATTTGAGTGATAAGTCATCCAGACCAAATAAGATAGCTGTAATGTGTCAACCATCGATTAGGTTTGAATCTGCATCAGCTGCAAAATGTTCAGAACAGGTTATATTCATTTAACGTTTGTGGGTCATACGTATGTGGGGCTTGCTTATATGACCCCCAAGGGATTTAACAATGTGGACGATAAACTTGTAATTTACAAAGTAGATAACCACGCCGGAGGTGCCACCACAGAAGTGAGGCAACAGTGAATTGTGTGACTCTATTTACAACACGGTAAGAATGATGAAAGTACTCCCCTACGAGAGAACCGAGGAGTCATATTTTCGCGACTTGAATTGTGCTGTATACATCAAGGACTCCTCCATACAGCACTAGAGTAACACCTTATATAAGTCAGATACTTTTCAAGGTGGAAACTAAACTGTCGTATCAGGGTTCAGCAACCACATGTTTAGGGAACAAACACCTCTTGTGAGGTTCCTCTAATCCACCATGGCTGTGTCCTTCGCGCGTATCCACCCATTTTGGATAAACAGTGTGCAATTTAAGGACCAACGGCCTCGTGCCTGTCATTGGCCCTGCCATCACTGGACAACTGGAAAATCCCTCTACCTTGGCCAGCTTCATCGGTGGGAGGAGTTAGATTCTCCTTCCTTGAATGCTGGGCTCTAATGTAGGGGCGTTAACACTTCGCATGAGGTCAGCCGCTTAGCCTCAGTAATCACTCCAAAGAGTTTTCAATTCGAGTTACCCAGTGGGGAGCTTGTGGAGGTGGCCTTATTAGCTTTCCCGAAAGGTACTAGCTACCAACCACTTTGTAGGTGACGAGTAGGGAGACCCACCTCCCCCCATTCATTCCCACACAAAGACCTTGAAAGAGATTGAGCTGCCCTTCAAATTAAATCCTCCATATGTTGCCTAAGACCACCACGAGGTGGAACTCTGCGGGATTTCCGGACGAGGAACAACCCCCAGACAGAGAGGTGAAGCCTCTTGTCTCATCCAGGTCAGGGTAGTCACCCCGAGGGTGAGCTTGACTCAAACCCATGAACTTACAACCCCAAACCGAGTGTTACCCCTGGGCTGTGTACAATTTCTGCAATGGGTAGATTGTGGCTGTGTTTCTGGTACCACCCCAGGACAGTTATCAGCCAACTTTCTGTGCTTCACAGGCACCTCCACCACCCCCAGCGTCCTCTGCGTCCTCAGAGCTAGAGTCACCATCACCACCAGCGTCGTTATTGGGTCAAGAAGTGGATAAGCCCCAGTCACTCTCATAGGACGAGTAGATGCTCTCCGAGGTAAAGTCTGAAGAACCTATAAAGCTCAAGGCTTTAACCATGTACAAAACCAATTCAAAAGTTAAATTTAAATGAGGAACTACCGGTGGCTACGGCATTGATTTGGACGGTTTTGGTAACGTCTTTCTTCCAAAGTCATTCTATAATTTGTATCGTAAGAGATTTAATTCCAAGCCACACTGTATGTTATATCTCGATGAACAATGTGTGATGTTTAATAGCACCTTAACAAATGGGCTTGGTCGCTGAATGGTGTGGCCAGAATATAATATGTTATTGTTGTTAGTAAAACCAAAATTTTGATATGTTGTTGTGTGATCCGAATATTTTGTAAATGTTGATGTTGTTGTTAATAAAACCACAATTAGAATATGTTAAATGCTTTGAGTGTTTTAAATATGTTGCTGTTTTACTTAATTACTTACTTATGCATTCTATGGTTTTGATGACTTGAAAGTTTACTACCGCACTTACAAAAGTACGCCACCTATCCCTATCTTGAGCTAGCTCTAACTAGTCAACCTCATTACACCCTTATTACTTCAAGTCCATTCTGATGCTATCATCCAATCTGCGTCTAGCTCTTCCTAATGGTCTCTTCCCAATGGGTTTATCAGTCAATACATTGAACATGGTTTATATTGCTGTTATTATTAGTAACATTTTCAAATTATGAATTCTAATTAATTAAAATACAATAATTAGTTGTTGCCACAGGATCCGAAAATAATAGCTTTTGTTATTGCTGTTTGGCTATTAAAAAACTAATAAAAAATATTATTCGAATTTTAAAAAAAACGTGGAAAAATCCCTGGGTATTCACAGACATTGCGCTTATATTAAGCTATTGGGAAGGGGTAGCAGCCTACAAGTGACAAATTTGTTGGGAGGAAACATTTTTCTGCAAATTAATTGTATTCCTTGATTGACAAACAATTACCATTCTTTATTATATTTTGTCTGAGTGAACATTCCTCAGTTTTGAGTTTTACAAATGAAAAAAACAAAGTATTGGTTGGAAAAAAAACTTGAATATACGTGATGTAAGAGTGTTCTTAGCGGTATAGTTATGGTGGTAAAACTTTCAAAAAAACTCCACGCTTGGCACTGTCTTCACTGGTTCTACTTCTTCTTGCGAAATTAATAGTGGCACACCCCTTGAGCCCACCAGCTCGTCGCGACATGCCATTACCTTTTCACGGTCGTAAAAATGGTCTTAGCCCCCACCTTCACTCACTTTTCTCCTCCTACATCACTAATCCTGATTCGGGTCAGGTCAACATCGACACAATATTTATGTATTAAATGTACCTATATATATTTCTGTCATGTATAGAAAAGGTCTTGGCTTGCATTATGTTGAGTATTTTTTTAAGAAAACACTTCCACTCGTATGATGAACGTACTTTCGTTCGTTCGTTCGTTCCGCGAAACACGGGCGCACCCCTCTCTCCCGTTATATATTTTTACGACGGTTTGTTTGAAGTGCTGTGTTGAAAGCTTCCCCGAAGTTTTGAGTTATGGTGCGATTGAAGAAGAGTCACTTGTGATCAGTATTCATGCTGCATGCAACTCATTACACACGGAGCGGTGGCGGTCCTCCCTCCCCCACCTCTCCGAAAGATAGGTAGAAGAAGTCCGTGCCGCCACTCAGGCTGAAGACGTGCTGAATAAACATGGACCTAGCCTACCTCCCCCTGTCTTCCCCTATAAATAACTACCCCTTCTATAATGGAACATTTACTCTTCATGGGGACCACCGTGATGATTTGGAGTGCCACTCGGTGCTAAGCACTGATTTGAATCATATTTGTGCTGATATCACCATTTCATTGAAACAATTTTATTTCCTATTGACTCTTTCCTACCAAGAATATCACCTACATAAGGTGCACAACCTTACACGATATTATTATTATTGTTATTATTATTATTATTATTATTATTATTATTATTATTATTATTATTATAAGTATGGTCAGTTTTAAAGCTTAAAAGAATATGACTTAAAAGAAACGCTAAAACAATATTCTATTATCTTAAATTGGTGATTTGTGAACATGTTAAAAATTGGTTGTATTTGTTTGAGGAAGGCTATATTTATTCATTTATATAAAGATCTTAACGGCATCTGAAACATTAAATTACCTGCACAACGAATATCTTGAAAATCCTTGATATTATGAATAAAAGAATCAGCACATATAAATAATAAATCCTTAAATAAAGCATGAGTCAAAAGGTGAAAAAAAGCACACTGTAAAGGCTGGGACCCCGCTGCATCGAACAACACACGATGGAACACAGTTTTGTGTGTAGAGTTTTCTTGATTTCGTGTTTCCAAATGGAGTAGGCGCACACTCCATGGAGCATTATCGAACAAAACAACAACACAATAACACATGTTAACACACGTTTACAAAATCATCCGTCTTCTTTGTTTCCATGTTTCATGGAACAAAATGAATGAAACATTTTGCATTGGGCATGCACCATCATCTTGTTTATTAGTCTGTCTAGCTAGAGAGTAGAGTGTGTTGGTTTAATCTGAGATTAGTTAGTTATCAAGTTAGTTTTGATAGTTTTGTTGTTGTGTTGTAGTAATATGTCAGTCCAAAAGAGGAAGGGAAAGAATGTAGGCCTATTTACTGCCGATTTAGCTGTAGAAAAACTTAAAAGAGTATTTGTGCAAGTGAGGCCTTTATGGTACACTTTTAATCATAGGACTACCATTGCAAATATATCGTCGACTCACTTATTTGGGTGAGTTAGAGAGTTTTGATTCATCCTTTTTTTAAACACATAATGTTCGATGCAGTGTGCACCCAGCCTTAGACGGTCCTATTAAAATTTACTTTTTATATCATCCCCTATAATACCACAATCCCTTGTCTTGTTGGCTCCACCATACAGTGAAACATTTTCCTGCCATAGCCGAGAAGGAAACGTTAATTGCCAATTAATGTATTTCCAGTCCTAATAGTTTAATTGTGTGTTTAATGGTGCACCTTGTCTTAGGGGCAGTTACATAGTTAGAGTGAGTACTACTCGATTGTGGTGCTACACTAAAAATAGGACGACACCTACCTGAATCAGAATGGAAAGGACCAGTTTTATATGCGAAACTGGCCCATTCCATTCGAGCTTAGGTAGATATCATGTATTTAGTGTGGCGCAACACTTGAGGCTAACTCAATTTGACTATGAAACTGGCCCATTCCATTCGAGCTTAGGTAGATATCATGTATTTAGTGTGGCGCAACACTTGAGGCTTACTCAATTTGACTATGAAACTGGCCCATTCCATTCGAGCTTAGGTAGATATCATGTATTTAGTGTGGCGCAACACTTGAGGCTAACTCAATTTGACTATGAAACTGGCCCATTCCATTCGAGCTTAGGTAGATATCATGTATTTAGTGTGGCGCAACACTTGAGGCTTACTCAATTTGACTATGAAACTGGCCCATTCCATTCGAGCTTAGGTAGATATCATGTATTTAGTGTGGCGCAACACTTGAGGCTAACTCAATTTGACTATGAAACTGGCCCATTCCATTCGAGCTTAGGTAGATATCATGTATTTAGTGTGGCGCAACACTTGAGGCTTACTCAATTTGACTATGAAACTGGCCCATTCCATTCGAGCTTAGGTAGATATCATGTATTTAGTGTGGCGCAACACTTGAGGCTAACTCAATTTGACTATGAAACTGGCCCATTCCATTCGAGCTTAGGTAGATATCATGTATTTAGTGTGGCGCAACACTTGAGGCTTACTCAATTTGACTATGAAACTGGACCTACTCTCTCACTCTATTTGTGTTATTCGCATATTAACACTAACGAGATATGGATTAAGAGGGTTAATTTTATTTCAAGTGTCCTCGCATTTTGATTAAAGGGAGTGGGGTGCCTTTTAGGAAGGACTACCTCAGTAATCCTGGCAGGAACTCGAATCCCGACCTCTCCAGCAAATCAGACAAAATGAGAATAACGTATTTATCCACTTATCCACATGTGTGGGTAGGTATGTGTTCCTTTTGAAACTATAATACAATGGGTGTATTTTAGTTTGAAAGTTCCATAGTATGTGTATTTATTAGTAATACGTTTAAGCAAAAGTAACAATCATTTTTATTTACCTCCTCTCCCTTCTGGATCCTCCCAGCAGAAAACATTCCTGAGCACAGCTCTCTTCCTGAAATGTTTGTCTGTACACTCCTTAAATAATTTGAAATTTGTTGATCTCCAACAGCTAATATTATTTGTATTATCCCACAGGTTATTTTTCATATGAAATATTTTCGAAATTAAACGCAAGCACTTAAGCTATTACTACTATTTAATAAAAAAAACTTTTGGTTGTGCCTTATTATACAACTCAAATAAATAATTTATTAAATGTTAGCACAATTTCAAAGTTTCCATTGCAACAGTTTAGTTTCAAACTTGATGGCCTTGAAACAGCGAACGAAAGAACATAATTATTTTAGATCGCTGTTGTATTTTTTAAACTAATGCGTACACTCCTTGATTCTTCTCTAATTGTTGGGTTTGAGGGACCAAAGCGACAAACTATGAATAAAAAATAAGGACAAAACACTCTACGTATTCAAGATCTGTCTAAAAACTCGTAAGATATTCGCCTACTTGAGCGCTGAGACGCGTTGTAGACGTCCATAAATTCCTCGTTATTTAAGAAGTGGTTTGTTATACGAAAAAATTGTTCATATCAAAACCAAGGATATTTTCAACATAGGACTATCTCTACAAGATTAAAAACATTTCGATTTAAGTCTTATAAGTTTAAAAATTATCATGGAAGAGTGAGATGATTTAGTTTTCAGCGATGTTCAACGCAATATGTCGCAATTGTGAGACTTAGGGGTGCACTTCAGCAGATAAGCTCACTTTCTAAGTTAAATCTTATTGTCAATTATTTTAAAACAGATTTAAACCTCTTAACAAATAAAGAGGGGCAGGGGAGGCATTTCCATTTCCTCAAGTCTTGTTCTGCAAAACTAATAATTATGAGCTAAAGAAAAGAAGAAGAGGGAAATAAAATATGTGAAAGAGAAAAGGATGTGTTTTGATCTCCATTGAAAACACTCGTTTTAAGTCTAGTATAGAAGAAAATAATTAGTCTTGATATAGAGAAAATATATGAAAAGTTGGTCCTCCCTCTCAGGTCAAAAACTAGTTGATTGGCCTTATGACCACTAAGTGCTGTGTGAATCTAACGCTTTGGACCAATCAACTACCGATACTTTTATTCAAAAGAATGAACATTTATTACTCTAATTACTTTTTAATGGACTGTACATTAGGAGTTCAGAACTCTGATTACTTCAAGTTATAGTGAAACAAATACTATCTATCTTAGATGTCTTCATTTCTACTCCACGAACTGATGAAACAAAGCACTTACTGATTGTTTAAAATGAGCTCTAATCACTTTAGTCAAGTAATACACACACTTCAGCGTCATAACATATGCTTGGTGGGCTAAAGGTCATACTACATACGACCTTTTGAATATATTCTCCATTTTTACGTATCTTCTCTTATACTTTATGTTGTTCCACTCATTGTTGACATCCAATAGAAATATAGCTATTTAAATATAAACTACTCGAAGCAAGTTTATTTTCTTTATTTATTTGCACCGTGTCTTACTACCTGTCTGGACTATCTGCATTTAAATACACAAATAGGCTAGGGATGAACGAGGGAGATTTAAGGAAATATACTTGTATTTGCGTGGAGGGAAAGGAGAAATCAATTTTGCACAATTTAAAATAACCTCTCATGATACCTGAACAGGATTCAAACTCCAGCCTCCCCATCACCAACAAATTAGACGACTAATTTGAAGTTTAATCCACGTGCCCTCGGGAAACCAGATATTATATATGAGTGCATTTACCGTGCTAAAAGAAGTGTTAAATGTTTCTTAGAGAGTAGACCGTAAAAATATGAAATAATAATTTAATCAACGAAGTGATAATGACAACATAAAGCTCAATTGTTGATTCTGTACTAAATGTTTATTTTGTGATATTTACTTAGAAGGTTGTTGTAAAAAGAATGTGAATGATACCGACAGTAATAAAGGGGAACAAAATGTAGATTATAGCATGAAATAATTGATTCTAACTATTTAGATTAATACCAAACCATAACGTGCACCGCATCATTCTAATGGAGTATTGTAGAATTTAGAGGAAATAATGTACACTGATTTTCTCAAGGGAAAGTGGTGAACTCGTTAGGAAACCCCACACTTAAGTCATCTGGGATTTGAACCTGGCTTCCCTGTCAGCGGTAAGCCACAGGTGTGAGTTATTGAATGAAGAGTCAAATAAAATACATCAAATTATTAGAGGGGTCAAACATAAGTCTAGGATGACCTGGATGAATCAACATCTTAGTCATGTTTTGATACAGGTGTATTTATGAATGTTATGTTAAATGTACATTTAAAAACTAAAACTAAAAGAGTGTTGATGTGACACAAGCACTTGCCATCACGCTTTCAACCCAAGTTTTAGGACATGGATCCTAAATACAACGAGAGCTGCGTCCACGACTATACCTACACTAACTTTACATTTATCGCCGTCTCGTTTAGAAACCACAGACTTGTTTTTTTAAAACCCAAACATGGTCAACCTAATACCGAAACCGGGACAACGTAGTGGGAGGGGGGCCACAAGGAAATATAATACTTTATATATCGCCCATTTTCCTTGAAAAATTTCAACATACTTTTGAGTAAATTAAATTGTAAGAACAACTAAAATACTCAAAATTATTAACTAAGATAGTAATAGCTTAAGAAATAATAACCAAGCTTGGCGCCAGGAGATGATACAAAAAAACATATATTCGTTTTTCTACTGTCTTTTTATTTTGTAGTATAGATGATAGTAATGTGATTTGTAGCCTTACCAACAGCATTATGAGAAATTACTATTGGATTAGTAATTAAATTTTGAGCTAAGAGTCCCAGGGGAAATTAGGGCTTCCCCTTTCATAATTATGAGTAGTTAAAATATAAGGCTAAATTAAGCAAGATTCCTCCCGTTGAACATAAAGAATAAATTAGTAAATACTAGGGAAGGGACCCTTGAATCTTCGAACCACTAAAAACGTTGGAGATTATAGTATTCATAATTTTATAAAATATTGCTTCTTATCGGTGGCAAAACCCCAAAATAATTAATTAAAGGTAAAACCTAGCAATCAGATTCCATTCCGTTTATTTACCATTTAACTGAATTTATGAATGTTATAATGAATGTATTAACAATAAATGTTGATATTTAGTTAATTTTTATATTTTCTATCACTATTCTATATTTATACATCCTTTTTTATTCACCATTTTAACCAAGGTTCAGATTTAAATTCAAGTTTCAGAATTTGTAAGTAAAATTAAGATGTGGATTCGTAAAATAGTGAATCTTTCTTAATTCAAGTAAATACGTTTTAGAAAACTTAATATATATTATTATCTTACTACGATACAAAATCCCCAAGATAACTCTTTATAAATGAAATCATTTTAGTTTCCTCAAATGAGACTTTATTATATTATCTAAGTATTGTAAATAATTAAATTTGCGTATTTGGATATTTGATTTTTCTATTATTTAACTAACTTGACGCAAGTACCTTAAAAAAAGAAAAGTATTAATTAATTAAATTTAAATATATTAATTTAAATTTAGATTATTTTGATAAGCTACTTTGATGTTAACAAACCTAAATTGAGATACACTAATTTTACTTAAACTATGAGTATTATTACTTTTTGAATTTAAATTGATCCAAGAATTTACAAATAAAACCTTTCTACTTTATTTTAATTGTTTTAATACACAAGTAACATTATATCTTTCATAGTTTTCGCTCGAACTACTAGTTTGATTGGAAATAAATAATATGTTTTGAGATTATAAATTCATTTATTTTCAAGTCTCACTTCTTATTAAGAATTATTCTCCTTTAAATTAATTTTTTTATTACGCCAAGGGCTAGTGCACGAACAAGTTAAAAATATATTTAAAAGGGCTGGACTTATTAACTTATTTAACTTATTTAACTATTACCTAGTTTCACATTGTTTGTGGCTGATCATATAAATCTTCAATGTTAGTCATCTTCTAGTTATTCCTGAAAAAACGAATACCAAGAAGACTATTCAATAAGTCCATGGGTATTATAAAAGTTTTTGCTATCAATATAAAATGCCTCTTATAAAGGGCCTATTTGAGAATGAATTTAAATTCGATCACAAATAATAGGTTTATTTTGTATATAATACGCAACTATTGAGGCTTGTAGAATAAGTTAAGATGTTCGTGAATAAGTTTATAGCACTTTAGCAGTTAAACGGTCATTACTCATTAATATTTATAAGTAGGCCACTGAAGTTAGTCAACGTAGTTAGTATATCCCTCAATAGAGAGCGTAAGCACCCTAACAAACAAATGGATTACAAATCTTCTAGATAAAGATGTTAAATTACAGCAGCTCGCTATTTGTGGATCACGACACGCCGGCGAGTCAAGTACACCTTTTTGGTGGGTTACTGTAGCCTACCAAAGCAAATAAATGGTACGGAACTCCGCACGGACTTTCTCCCTCTATTGTTTAAAAATGGAGATATTTACTCAAAACTCGTATTGTAAGAAAAAAAAACCCAATAAACTCTACCCTCAATGCTGCTCAGCCAGTAGAACACATTGGTGAGATTCCACCTCTCAAGGTATTCGCAGCGATATGCTGAGGTTGGTACATATGTGACCAAAGTCCTTATAAAAAAAACTAAATAAAAAAAAAACTAAAAAAAACACGATCTTATGTTGTTTTTTTTACTAGTGACTATACCTAAAAATTGGGGTATGGTACCAAAAAGGTATGA
>CABFWB010004195.1:37955-51680 GCA_902151455.1 Timema bartmani
AATATCTCAAAAATTGTTGGTTTTATAAAAACATATTTCATATAAAAGTTTTTTCTTTTTAATAGTACTACAATTTTGCAACTATATGTTATTTAGTATCTCATATAGTTGCGGAGATACGGAGATTTCTCCTTTTGTAAAGTACCCTGAAATTTATGTTCATGGGAAAACGAAAATAGCCAATTTATTTATAATCTAAATCAAAGCCTAGATACAAATTTTAATCAAAATCGTTTGAGCCAATTTTAAGAAAATCGATTTTTTCTCTTTTCGCTCTTTATTAAACTACTTTTAATTCTAAGTTTAAACAGACACACAGACAGACGGCATTGCAAAGACCACTTTTTAGTGTTCGGGGGGTCATGAGACGTCGACATCTGTCAACATTTCAGGTTAGATTTTTTTTACGGTCACAATACTTTACGTTTAGTGTTCGAAAAGTTAAAAAATATAAATATTTGCGTATCGCTTGAAAGTTATTGGTTTTATAAAAATATGTTTCTTATAAAATATTTGTATTATAAATATATCTACATATTTCTAATGATAAGTAATTTCATATCTCAGATAATTTCGGAGATATGATAAAAAAATGATAATTTACACATCAGACTGGAGCCCTTAAAGTCATTTTTCCGAAATATTTAGAGCAGCCATTTTGTTTGGAGTATTTATTTATGTTTAGAAATGAAATTTAACGACTTTAATTGACTTTTTCTCTTTTTGCCTTTCAGTAAACTACCCTTAGGTTTAGAGTTGGATATCCAATTCCAAAAATCCCTAGGGGCAACCCTATGAAAACCCTAGATTCCTAGTTTTATCCCGATCAATAAAATAGTTTAGGCTCTAGTTGGAGGTATACATACAGACAGACAGACAGACATACGGAAATTCAAAAATCACTTTTTCGGATTCGGGGGGTCATGAAACGTCAAGATTCATCAAAATCTTGAGTTCGATTTTTTGTAGATCACAATACTTTCTCTAGCTGTAAGATAACGAGAAAGTAAAAATTACTCAAGCGTCCAATAAAACTCACCTTTTTCAAATAAGCTGTATTCAAATAAAGACACATATTTTCCCCCTCTAATCCCACTTTCAAACAACACTCATACAATACAAACTAAGATATTACCTTTTTATTATTGAAATATCACATTTGCAGATGACATGACTTAACATGTAAATACACAGAAATCTTTTTTTTATCCCCACGTCTTACTATCTGTTAGAACTATACACACTTGTACAAACTATGCTAATATGATAAGGATGAGAAAAGCTTGATTTAGAGGAAGTGTATCCGCATTTGTCTTAAGGTAGAGTCGAAAATCATCTAGGAAAATCCTCCACAATTACATTCGAACGGTATTCAAGGCCAAATCTCCCTGTCATAGGCAATATAATATATTTAAGAGTGATGCCTTAGATTAGTGATGTGAAAACTTACTTACATGAAGGACAAATTTGTTAAAAAAAAGTTTGGTGGGCCAAAATGCATTAATTTTTCTTCAAATTTCATTAATAATAATTATAATCACACCTAGTATACTGAGATGAATAAGTTTAAATACATTGAGAATAGATAACAATCATACATACTTTATGGCTTAATACTTTATTAAGTTTATTCAAAAGATGTATATGATCAGGTGTGAAAAGAATGTGAAACTGTGAAGGAGCTCCCAGCGTTGTTTTATAATTTGGGTTTGGTTGTGAATAGTTTTTATAGTTTTCATGGTTGAAAATTTTCTTTGTTTAGTAAAGCCTGCTTCACAACGCAACACATTTAAATTATTTATCCCGTGAGCAAGATTTAACACACTGACAGGCCGTATTCGGCCCACGGGCCGTACTTTGATGATCCTCACCTTAGACCTTACGGTCACCAAAGCGGGCCACGCGAAAGTAAATTTTATAACTTTTCTTGCTGCCATTTTAAATTATTCCCATGAAAATTGAAATGTTGATATTAAACATAGCCTAAGCCATAATTAATATTTAATGAGTCGACAAGTAAAATCATTTATATCAGTTTAGAATTTAAAGTAAAGCACAAGTGCAAGTCAATACAAATAAATCAGAAGATTCAGTGTAATTATATTGGCCATGCGTGCCGTGGAAATTGTAATATTTTTAACTGCGCAATAATACACTCCTGAAAATATTTTACCTGGATGATCACGTTCTCTAAAAAATAAAAAAAAATAACGTTTGGTGCAGATAGCCAATTATTTGTAAGTAAATTGAAGTTGAATATAACATGCTATGGTGATATCTTTTAACGCCTGAATGAAACCGGATTTTGTTTTTAACAATATAAATATTGCTGCTTAAATCTTCACTTGGAGGTAATGCATTTTTTCATAGCTCTCCGAAATACGTGACCTTCCACTTCAAAATAATGAAAGAACAACACTGCCAAAGACGTGTGACTTACCTTGAATGCACACATCTCCGTAAGAGATAAACCAACCATCTTGGCTGCGCGAGAGGATATTAATGTATTCCATAAATTTAGTCATTTTCCGTTGTGTGTGTGAAGTGAGGAATTAACTTGGGGATGGCAGGTCCAACAATAAGCCCAACTAAATAGAGACGCTCCCAGACAGTTTCCTCTGGTGGACACGCAAGAAGTCGGTAGCTGTTGGTCTGCAGGAGTCACAACATAACACATCAAACTTCCCACACACGCACGCGCGTACATTCCTAGAGTGCGACCGAGATAAGTTAAGAGGGAGCAAATTCGTGACCGTGCCAAGGAAGAAGGGAAGGGGGAACCCACCCCCACCTTCCGAAAGTTTGTTTCCCACCTCAATGCCATAACTAGTATCTTTTTTAGTCTCTGTACCTACAACACCAATTATGTTTAAAATCAGCTTTAAATTGCTTAAAGGAGGGCTTAATGTAAGAAAAAAATCATATCCACCCCTTGTTTTGGGATTTATCCAAGATCTACCACCACTCATCCCCCTCCCCTCTAAAATAAATGTACGGGTTCGGGCCTGTGGAGCTTTTGTTTTAGTAACGTATCTTAATACCTGTTCAGGTTATACTCCTAGTTACTAATTACACTAATCAATTAGGGATAGGAACGGGATTAATTTAGAGGAAATTAACAAGCATTTGCGTGAAGAAAAAGTGTAAAACCATTTAGGAAAAATCACCCTCAGTCAGCCTACACTCAACAGGGATTCAAACCCTGATCTCCCTACCATTGGTGGGCTAACTTATAGCGAGAGTGATGCCTTAGGCCATTCGGCCACTAAAGCGTGTACTGATCTTTATTGATAATCAAATATATTTTTATAGTACTAAGCTTGAAAAACATATGAAAGAAGGTTTTGACGAGATGTCATGGACTTTTATATGCCTTTATTTCGCTCTGCCACGTCTTTGTTTAGCTACCAACTAGAGAGTTCTTAAAATTTAGAATGGCCGTTTATACTTTACAAGATGGCAGATGTTTGTTTCCTTTTTAAAGAGCTGGAAGGGTTACGTTATATGGTCCCAGTCTATGAAACACGGACTTTGATGATCCAACTAAACATAGTTATTTCAAGAAAACAATTTTGAGGATGTGGTGTCAAACTTCTGAGCTGCTAATCCAAGCTCTTGTTGACATCAGTCGGTCATGTTTAAAGCAATATGATAATCAGTGCTTAATCTCATACTCACATTTTATACTCATCTATAAATAGAAGGTACATATAGAAAATTCACGTCAGTTCCAATGCAAGTCAACCACCCAGTTATATGCAAGGAAGTAAAATAACCTTTATATGTTCTTAAACAGCAACTAAACAATAACTTATTAGCATTATCAAGAAATTGTTTCCTCCAATTCGCATCGGGGGGCATGTGAGCTAAGTGTCTCTAGTCTGGATTGTCGGTGATGGAGAGGTTTTGGGTCCAAATCTCAGTCGGTATAATTATGTTTTTTTAATAAATGGTTTTCCTCTACCTCCACGCAAATGCAGCTTTATTTATTAAGGTTCAATCCTCGGTCTAGCCCAGATTTATCTGATTGCCAAACCCTTCCTTCACCTCTGACAAGATGTGTATTAATCACAACTTGTGAATGTGCGGAATGCCAGGCCTCCACCGTGGTTCGGATTCCACGTTAAACTGTAGGTCCTCCATTTCATCTCACAATCACCCTACCATTACACATTAGCGTAAGTGCGTATAATCCGAACGGGTAGTAAGACGCGGTACTAATAATATTAATAAATAATAATATTTATTAAACATTCTTTATTCATCATCTCTTCCCCAATAGTTAATTTAAATAAACCATATATATCTCCTTACACACCTAATGCTTACATACCCCATTCAATCTACCTGGCATAGCTAAAGATAGGTGTAGCAAGGATATAGGTATAATTTATTACTACATCATTAACATTGATAGCTTGGACCTGTTTAATAAAACGTGGGGAATAGGGAGGGTAATAGTTATAGAACAACAAGTAAAAAAAATTGCGTGCCCGTTAATTTCACATAACGTAAGCCTGTTTTGTTTCTTTGTACCCTATTTAAATCACTAATATTTCATAACCTAATTCTCGTTTCGTGCTTTGTGTAGTTCTATTCTCAACTTGTCATGTCTGTTGTAGAGCGTTGATTCCCAGGGGGGCCACGTGCTATCGAGAACTAAAAGTCATTCTTTAGAGAATAAACACATTCTCAACGTGTTCCTATGTTCAATACAATATTACAAAAATTATATATTATAATAGCCGTGTCTTCATGAAACACGCTACTAAAATAGCTTGTATAAGATAACATGACGAAATAATCATACTTACCACGCCCAAAATTGTTAAAATATTACATAATGTTTGAGAAGTCAACGTGTAGTGAAACGTTATTTATTTATAGAAACACTACATCATTACATATTATTTAGTAATATTCAACTATAGCCCATTAATTTTATGATTTTTAGTTCTGACTAATAAATATAAAAATGATATTTTTATTTCTCGTTGATGCTTAAAAAGCTGATTTTTTTCCCATTAAGTATTGATTCTAAGCACTACATTAACTTACGATAAATTCTCTGCTTTCCGGGGATTTCGTTCTTACCAAATGGCCGAAAAATGTTAGGTGGAGGCTTACCCATAGAAAATTCAACTTGAGCAAAACAAATCTTAGAGGAGGCAGACAAACTTTAAAGAGTAAAATTCAGCACAAAAACCCAGTCAGAATTAGGGTCACTGCCTCGTTGAAAGGGGATTTCCTCACACAACAGAACAGTTTTTTATGATAATCGTTATGAGGCACTGAAACAAATAAAACAACATTCAATCATGGTAACTTAATAATGTATGTTGTGAGCTTATTAAAAATTAATTAATTTTTTAGGGGAGATAGATCGGTATTTTTTTACCATTCTTGATCTACCCTAAGCTCACAACTGCAACATTTCGCGTTAAACTTCTTTAAAAATGAGCCAATTAATTTCATTTTTTTTAAATCAATCACTCTTAAAATATAAGGTTCATGATTTCATAAGGAAAACTTTCACCTCCATTTTGGTGTAAGCTATATTTTAAAATAACAATCTACTCATTAAATGTTTCGGGATTTCTGAACGTCTACAAAGGCCCTTAGCGCTCAGGAAGCTGAAACCGTTAACTTTTTCTTGAATTAAATAGCATTCAACCATCGATAAATAGAAATTCAACTAATATTTTAGATGATAATGTAAATACATGTTATAAGGAAATGCAAAGTGGACGACCAACCAATAATACGACGGTAATGTTTCCCTTTATTTCAATGATCCCCAGTAAGTGTGTAACAATATCACTACTGAATTACATACAATTCTTGAATATAAAATTAATGTTTATTTAAGTGGATTTTGGTCATAATCTTGTGCAACATTTTCAATGTACACTCCATTTACCTTGAAAAATAGCATTCTAACTTTGACGGATTACAATATGACCCCATTTTGTAAATTATACCATAGTGGGATAGTGCAAAGCAAGCTTGCAAGCTTAAAGGGTAAATTAAGGGTACATTAATCTTTGAATTGAATGAAAGGATTTCCTTAAAATTATAACTTAAAAACCTAGTTAAAAAACTAAATATTTAGAGAATGATTTATTACTATCCTTTCCATAATAATATAATATTTCCCTCAACACAACAAGGAGGACCATATTTGTGATCATTTAAGTAACTTGTATTTAAAGAGAGCACAGTATAAATGAACAAAGCATAAATATCTCTTTTCTGGATGTTTTCTTAGAAAATGAGTTTAGCTAGTTTTGTACACATCATCATCATGGGAGATTGGGAACACCCAGTTGGAGAAAGACGGGAGCATAAGGTCATAAGGCCACATGGAATTTTAAAGAGAAACGACAGAACGTAGACGCTCATCGAATTCTGCCAGTGGAATGACCTGGTAATTACAAATACCTGGTTCAAGAAACAAAAATAAGAATTGTACACATGGAAGAGCCCAGGAGACATTAGCCAGTACCAACTATACTATATCCTTGTCAAACAGTGGTTTATGAATAGAGTAAAGGATGTGAAGACATTTCCAGAAGCCAACATCGATTCGGGCACAGTCTGCTGGTTGCGTGCATAGAAACAAGACTAAAGAGGACTAAGAAGAGGAGCAAGAGAACACCTAGATGGTACTTAGAAAATTAATAAACTATATTGACATTTTGAGAAATTCATTGGTGACATAAGAGAGTTGTAAGTGAGGGAGGGAAGTGGAGTATAGTTAAGAATATTTTTTGAAGAGCTAATGACAATTTTTGAAAAGTGAAGTGGACTACATGAAAGATCCGGATAGCAACAGAAATTCTTCAGTAAATGGAATGGAAAAAGAAACTGAAGAACGTCAACAAAGAAGAATATATGAAGCCAGACAACGAGTTAAGGAGAAAAACAAACAATGTGAGGAAAGAATATAGAGAGAAGGCGTAAGATGAGATTATCAAACTGCATAGAAAAGGAAGGTATGAATTCATGGATCATAAATCAAAGTAACTGGGAGGGACTGAAAACAAAGGTGTGTGAATAATGGGAATAAACGTCACCTAAAATCAGATGATGACGAATCATAAAGTGGTTCTTACGATTTGGGAAATGTATCTAGAAAAACTGTACGACAAGTAAAACTGACCAGGAGACCTCGATATTGAAACAGAAGACAAGGTAGAAGACGATAAATCACCCAGAATTTTAAAGAGTGACGTAGAGAGAGCCATAAAGGACGTGTGAAGAAGGAAAGTTGCTGGAGATGACGACATACCAGCTGACCTGCTGAAGGAACTGAGAAGCAACGGATTACTGGGTCTAGCAAAACTTATAAATAAGATCAACAAAACAGTAGATATGCCCTAGTCTAGGTATAACAATGGTGACTCTAAAGGAGAATAAACAAGCAAATAAATGCAGTTAGCATCATAGGCGTACACAGGGCTGTGGTGAGGGGGATGCAAACACAGGTGTGTGAGGGGTAAGGTCATCCTGGGCTTGTTGCGTTATGTCTTGAGGCATGAGGCATGATAAAGAGATAAAGCAATATATACGTTTTCTATTTGTTTTGTTTTGAGGCATGGGGCATGATAAAAAGACAAAGCATGGATTTATTAAAACATACAACCTATCTTATTATTATCAATACGAAATAAATATGGTCTAAATTTATAAGCCAGCAATAAAAACAAAACAACCCAGGAAAAACTATGCATTTGAGTCATATTCAGTGTTATATGTGGTCATACGTAAGTAACACTATTACCTCAGCAATAGCTTAACTCCGTTTAAGCCAAGGATACCCAAGAACAAGAAGATTAGATAAGAGAAAAATATGACAAGAATAACACAATCATAACAATTCCCCCAATGGCTACCATGAATTGGCTATAGCTAGGCATAGCTCATTTTGTTTAGATTGTATTTACAGGACTGTCAAATGGCACCATGTTTCGAAATTCATCAATTACATCTTCCAGCTGGGTGGAAATAGCAAGTTATTGATTGATATAGGGTAGCAACAATGAGTTTAGCCTTTAATGTGACATAGTTGAATGAAGTTTAGTCTTGACAAGTGAAAGTTTTGTAAAGCTTTTCTCACACGAGCAGCCTGTTACTAGTGTAACATGTCAAAAATGACTATCAAACATTTTGACTCGTACAATTTAACAAAGCCTCAGAATGGTGGAAATCTATCATAACTGGTTCTAATATTTTCCTCTCATATGTGTCAGAGAGAGACTTACTGCGATATCAGCGGACGCCCTGCTCAACGATATCTCAATTGCCCCAGCGAACGAAGTACATCGGCCGTGGAAGACACCATGAGCTAACTTCTAATTCGCGTTCCGGTGGGAGAAGAAATTAGCGAGGGATAAGTTGAGGAAAGACCAGCTGGTTGGCGAGCGCGCAGTGTCCGGTGGCGCAATATGTAACCAGCCCCTCTTCCCCCTTTCTGTACTTGGAATACTATTGGCCAATTCATCCAGACCCATTGGTATAAATACGAGCCTGTCCTTGGTTCACGTTATCTATGTTGTATTCACCACTCGTCGGAGACACTGCTACTAGAGACGCTCTTGACATTTTTGAGAAGACAGCGATGGTTGTGGCATCAGGATCACCTCCTCGCCGCAGATCTAGCTATGGAGTTTAGCATGAGTATCGAGAGACATAATTGATTATGTCACTGTGCCCTTAAGGCGCATTTTCTTTTAATGAAGCTGTAGGATATTTCATGCAAAACGTCCTTAAGACTATGTTTTTAGGTAAGTCTTATCTGTTGTCCCATGCCCTTATGGCATAGTTGATACTATGTCAATGTCCATAATACTATGTTTTTACTAGGTAGCTCTTATCTGGTTTCCTATGCCCTTATGGTATATTTGATCCTAGGTAAATGTCCATAAGACTATTCTTACTGTAGGTAACTCTTATTTGTTTATCTATGTCCTTATGGCATGGTTTATTTTGTTGAGCTATGAGCTCTTTTATAATATGTAAGTAGGACATAGAATATGTATGTAAGTTGTTCTGACTTTTGTCTATGCCCTTCAGGCATAGTTTATTATAGTACACCATGCGCTCTATCCTTCTAAGTCCAGGTCGCAAATATTGGGGTCATAAACAGACGTCTTAGACTGTTTGACCATGCTGCGGCTATAGAATAGCGTAGGATAAAATAATGGAAGTTGCCAGGTTATCTGTTACTTTGTTTCACGACCTAACTGTGTCTGTTTCCTACACCAGTCGTGTATGTGTCTGTACTGATTTGAGTTATGCATCCTGTGGATGGGCTACTCGTTCTGAGTATTGGCTCACGGGGCTATGTTTATTATGTACGGCCTGCTTGAGGTGACTATAGAAGTGATCATGTTTATCTCACTAATGAGTAATGTTATTGTCTTCGTTGCTAAAGTTTTATACTATTGATTGCACTGGCAGTACTATATAGGAAAGGTCCAGCCATATTATTAATTGCTTCTAGATGCCTGGTGATTAGCCACTGACTAGGTTTAAAGGATAGGTTTCTCTCCAAAGAACATATTTCACTGTAATTTCTAACTCTTTGAGGAGTTAACACTCGCTAGCTAGCTAAGGGTAGTTTCTAACCTTATAGCGCCTTAAAACTAGGATTAAGATTATGAGGTTTATCTTGTTATTAAATGTTATGTTATGTTAAAGCAAGCCAGACTGGCATAAAGAATAAATAGGTTATTCTTGTCGACATGGTCTCTAATTTCAACTAACTTAGTGTCATTTTCTATTACCCTATTGGTAGTATTAGCTTGGTTCCTGTTTTAACGAGTTACGAGTTATAGTGTTTACACTAGTGACCTAATAGTGCAGGTTGTAAGGTGTACCCAGGTGCTTACCACCTGTCATTTAGGTGCTTCTCACCAATAGTTATCAATATAACTATTCATACTCAAACATAAATGATCTAATCATAATCAATGGATGGTTTGAATATTTACAACCTATGTACTTTCTATTATATGGTTTCATAATTAATAAACTTACTTTGTTAATCATGCATGTTATTCCTGTAATGTATCTATATCCTATAATCTATTAAATAGTAGAGTAATGGGGTGCACTGGGACTATGGAGAATTTCTGGGGCAGTTTATTAAAGTTATTGTAGGTAGCCTTTCCATCAAATTCCGATAGCCACCGCAACCAGTCATACACAGTTAATGGAGGATACCTCTCCATGTATTTGTTTGCAGTAGCCGCACTTCTGATTCTAGCTCTGAAACATTTAAGCTGAAATATTCTGCAACGGTCTTATAGTTGTTTCCACTACAGCCAACAAGGAACATGATTTCCTCGGTGGCGTTGATGATTGTAGGCTAATTGTTTCTTGAGAAAATTTAGTATGTAAACATTGAGGAAGGGAATCCAGTACTGGATAAAATGTAAATGGTTTTATCTCTTCTTCCTTTATTACAATAACTACACCCATATTGGAAGATTCCTCTAGCATACACACGACACCTTCCGTTTTTGAGGGACTGGTATTTCAATACCTATTTCATCGCATATTCGCTATGCTTTTTTTAAAATGGTTTCAAAGACTTCTTAATCTTTTAGGAAGTTTTCTAAAAGAGTAAAGAGAGATTTCACAACTTCCATTGCTTAGCACAGGTCAATTTTTGGCGACTGTAGGGTTTTGCTTGTTTTAAGAATGAGTTGCAAAATTGGGTGCATTTTTACAAGCTGATTATAAGTCCAAATGACTTAATTTTATGCAATAATCTGTTTACCTTAGCTCTAATCTTAGGGTCGGAGGTATCTTTAATCGTTTCTTCAATCACTGTCACAATATATGTGTACTGTCCATGTATGGCTGTAACAACCTTTGCACGACAAGCCCATCGTGTGTTCATCAAATATTTCAAGGTTTTTAGCTTTGAACCAGTAGACTGTAACGGATTCTCT
Organism: Timema bartmani; assembly: GCA_902151455.1. Classification (NCBI taxonomy): domain Eukaryota; kingdom Metazoa; phylum Arthropoda; class Insecta; order Phasmatodea; family Timematidae; genus Timema; species Timema bartmani. The sequence continues at coordinate 48,917 of CABFWB010004195.1, forward strand.
AGTAACCTGTGTCACTTTGGGCTACGTTCAATGAAACTGTAAATTATTTGAACAATACCAAAGAAATCTAAGATCAGTGGAATACCTGTATGTGAAGATCAAGCACTTAGGAGGTAAGGTTTAGTAAATGTGCATAACAATGTACATATTATGGACCTCTTCATTACTTTACACCTCACTTACACACCTGTGTATTCACCTGCCATTGTAGAAGCTCCATCAGAACACACAGCAACCACACTGTTCCAACTAGAACCCATAATCTTCGGAATATTTTCTATACCCTTAAAAATAGTTTCTGCATCGATTTTATCTAGATGTTGCAAAGCGACAAATCTCTCAAATGGCAATGCCTCCCCGATTGGAATGTAGCGTAAAACCACGTCTATTTGTTCAAGGTGACCAACATCTGATATTTCATCAGGCATTTTTTTTAAACAGCTTCACCTTTTATCTCTTCTACTACATTTCTCAAAATTACATTATAAAAAGCCTGCAAGATATCATTATGAATACGTTTGTTAAAATAAATGCGATTTTTCGGTGCTGTCAAGATGTATGCTTTCTTAAATGGGTAATACTTTTGGAACAAAGATACTACTTCTAGAAATAACACTTTTTCATTACTATATTCACCCTCATCATGCCCATGGAGTGGTTTTCCACCTTTTGCTAACATACGGACAGTATTTATAAGCCTCGTCTAAATCTATAAGCCTCTTCTATATCTCACCGCTCTGGTAGGCGTACCCCTTGAAAGATATTGAATAGGTCAGACCACATTGTTCATTTTCATTCGACAACGTTACTCTCTTGGAAAAGAGCAATAAGTACAAAAAACTAGACAAACTATTTGTATCTTAAATGTGTCTGTATTTAGGTTATATTGCTCAAGAAAATTGATATGAGTAAAACTTAAATATGTGTGTTCTTTGAACTAAATATCTAATCAATATAATTCATCGAAGGGCAGTTTTATATAGAGAAAAGTGACACAAGTTTAATTTTGTCCCTTTCCCCAAAATTTTGACTTATGTATCTCCTAAAATAATTTATGGTAGCTTTTTGAACATAACGTCTTACTACCTGTTTGGGTTACACACATAATATGTATACTGCTAATTACGCTAATGTGTTATGAATGGGAAGTTTAAATTAAGAGGAAGTGTACCTACATTTGCATGGAGGGATATTGGAAAACCATTTAGGATCAAACAATTAGGGTGACCGGGATTCGAACCATTGTCTACTCGTAATCGGAAGTCTAGTATATTACGAGAGTGACGCCTTAGACCTATTGTTGGCATTCCTGTCACCAATCGCCCCAAGTGGTGAATTGGCCGTGAAAGTGTGTTGAATTTTAGTTTGCCACGTCTCACAGTAAAATTAAATTTTATCTGTCGGCGTGTGTTGGCTGTAGCTTGATATTTCTTGAATATCATTGGAAGTATTCCACTTTCTTTTAGAGATCTCATTAATCTTTAAAGTCCATTACTAATTAAGTGTTGCTTGTCTCAAAGGTTTACCACAGTAACATTTATGTTGTTAATGAACTCATAAATGTATAGTAAAAGTGACATAGTCTTATGACTACCAAATGAATATTGCTATCGGAAGGTTAAAGCTAGCGACCAGATAAAGGTTATTAGTCACTTTCATCTCTTACACGTATTAAAAACTGAATTCATCTGCCGGGTAGCTATCTGTAGGAAGTATATATTTTTATGCAGAAAACGCAAAGTTGGTATTGTTTTTACTGATGCATGCATACGTATGAACCCTGCTGCTACACTGATCTCTATAATATAACTGGATGGACATCTGTGGTTGAAATTTTCGAGCTGTCATCTGCATACCATTGTGTAAAATAAAATGAAACTTTAGGGTATCTCTTTCTCTCCTACACCCATACAAGTCAATGTGGCATTTTGACATCATTCATTAATTTGATTGAATATATGAGATACATCAATGTGTGATTAATTAAATGAAATAAATGTGTTAGTAAAAGCTTTGAAGAGCATAAAAAAGTTTGAAACTGGTGAGTTTTTTCTTTAAATAAGTTGATGTAGGCTAATATGTACTATGATTTTTGAAGGAAGCTCGTTTGGAAGGCTTTATCTCGTACCAGAATCCTACCCTATAGAAGTGTTTAGGTAAGATAAAATAGATTCCAGAAGGGAATTTCTACTTCCGTTCTAAATGGCCGTTTATTCTACTAAAATTGTAGTATTTATTGCTACAAGCTAAAGTTCAGTCAACAAGTCAACAAAATATTACTTACCCAATATCACCACCCAGGCTACGTTCGAGAAAACATCAACACGTCCGGCCATATCTTCACCCAGTCAACAAATGCCAGAGTAAACCAAGAGTCCGGATACGCCCACTAGAGTTCACTACCACAGTGCCAACCTAACAACCCCAGAAGAGGAGAGTTCTCTTTCTAGAATAGACAAGATACGGCTTTTAGAAAGATATCGACGTTTCCATGATCACGCACGTCCCCCCCTCCCGTGGATCCTGATTCCCTTATTCATAGAGTTTTGCACCGTATAAATGACCGCCCAGGAAACAATGGCTTCACTCTTGGGTCGGGTCTGGAAGCAGATAGACGAAGCTTAGGCTTCTAGGACTTGTTAAAAAATGTAAGGAGAAATTCATTTTCGGCATAATTCTTCTTTTTTTTTTGTATTTAGTCAAAATTCTTTTTCGGATATATATATATATATATATATATATTTTTTTATTGAAAATATTTTCG
>CABFWB010004195.1:51711-63925 GCA_902151455.1 Timema bartmani
TTGAAAATATTTTCGTAGTCTTAAACATGGATTAAAAAAAAAACTTAGAGTACTCAATTTATGACTTATGATTCATTAAAGATCTATTTGGAAGAAGTCAGTAAGGACATTAAGTCAGAACATTCCAATATTAATAACGATGCTATGCGGGAAGTATGTTTTGTGTAAAAAAAAATTAAATTTAACTTGTGACTTATGAATTATGAAATATTTATTTGGAAGAAGTCAGTAAGGACATTAGGTCAGAAAATTCCAATATTAATAAGGCTGTCATGCGTGAAGTATATGTTGTGTAAACATTCAATTTAAACTTAGAGTATTTAACTTATGACTTAGGAATTATGAAAGGTTTATTTTGGTTTATTGTGAAGGAGTCAGCACGGACATTGTGTCAGAACATTCCAATATTAATGCGTGAAATATTTTTTGTGTAAATATTGAAGTAAACTCTCCTATTTACTTGTTCTAATTTATCCTTTTATAACGTTGATTTCCATTATTTGTGTTTGGGCCCCTCTATTTCTAGAGCTTGGGCTACAAAATACTAATATATGATAGTATTCTGGTACGAAATAAAGCCTTACATATTGGTATTCTTACTAAAATCAGAGTTTATTAGATACCATACTTTCTACAAGCCTATAACCTAAATAATCGTTTGAACCTAAGACTTTTACACAAAGTATGTCATTCACTCAAATGATTGTAATACAGTTTTTAGCTAACTTGTTTCGTTATAGTTATCGAACTTTCAACATATTATGGTTTTTGAAAGCATTATACAAAATATCAGCTAACTTAAAAAAAATAATCGTAGTATAATAATACTTTCTACAAGCCTTTAACCTAAGTGATCGTTTGAACATACGATGTGGCAACTACACAAAGCTTGTCATTCAAACAAATGTAATAAAGTTTTAAGATACCTTATTCATTATAGTTATCGAACTTTCAATATAATATGGTTTCTGAAATAAATATACAAGCTAATAGCCAACTTTAAGTATAAGTGTAGTCTTGGTAGACTGTAAACAGTATCGATGATAGCTACATATTTTAATATATTAAAGATTGTATTCGTATTTGTACAGTGTCACCTGTAAGACTGAATTGTATATCCCTTAATATAAATGTTTCTTCAGGAAAGTGTGTTATAATACTTCATTATTTTCAAACAATAACACTTTTATTCATCAAAGACATATTTTCGCGTAAGAACATTGAAAGAAACTGTTAAATCTGTCCCCCCACAATGAAGCAGACGATAAACTTGAGCGTCACGCTTTGGTCTTTGGCAATGCGTAGGTTTATGTCCATCCAGTAAAATATATAGATCACTGTGCTGCTACCGCTACAACCTAGCGAGTAGCATTAACACTCAAAAATTGTTAAATAATGGCGCCTAAGTGAGTGCGAGGAAACAGATGGCGTCACGTGGGCGCAGAAGCTAGGTTGTCTTGCAAGTACTAGTTTCAGTGTCTGCCAAAATGTGAGGAATAGTTTGGTACAACGTTTAGAAAATTTCATTTATTGTACTCACATTTAAATAATTTGTTCTTAGATAACTATAACTCTACAAATATCTTGTCAGTTTTTATAAAAGTTGTAACATTGAGTTAAATTTGAACTCGCCCCCATGCTAAACTTCATACTCAACTCGCCGAAGAATCATACCACCCGCCCCAAATAATATTCAATAATATTCAATAATATTCTAAACCCTACAATAGTACTCTTCACTATTGTAGTTCCTGTAAATTGAAACAACGTTATAGACAATTCAAATCAATAAAATCAATTCAATAGAACTATGGAATACATTGGAATCTAAACTCACCAAATCTATCGTGTGTAGACAACGACGAGCTACACTGGGTAGTAACAGAGACTCCTTCGCCGAAGTCAACATCGACTAAATCAAATTGATACTGAAGCCACGCCAAGCAATACTATCCACGTTCAAAAGAATTCTACCATTCTGCACCCTGGTAGATAGTTGCACAACTACAGAAATGACGTCCGATTGAAGAATCGCTGTTCTAAAATGAAAAATGGGACAACAATATCAATAATCCACGTCATGTTCGATTCCTTCTGGAAGGAAGGCCGCCGACAGAATTGTTGTACCCCCACCTTGTTACCGTGCTGTGAAAAACCCCTATTTAAAGTCCTGTAAGCGCATCATTAAGATGACTACTCAACCAACACTGGACGGAGGAACATAGTCCTAGGATCAGGATTATGCCAGGATCATCCGTGATAAACTACAAACTTTAAAACTATGGCAACGTATACTATGAACTTAATTATTCAAAACTTTAACTTTTTTATGCCGTATCTATTTTCTTCGCCAAATAGTAAAATATATAATGTCTGTCGCCACTTGGGCGCTCGAGACAACTGTTTAGTTTTGATTTTTAATTTATAATAACTTTGATATATTTTTGTGATGAAGAAGTTTATCATTATTTCATTCTGAAATAATGTTGTATATAAAACGTTTTGGTTTCTTTTGTGATAATGAACACTTATAAAATTTAACTTCGAGTCGGAAATTGTTTAACTGATAAAATTAATTAGTGATTAATTTTATATTTGATCGTAGTTTAAATGTTTTCTCTAGACTTTGTTTATTGTGATATTGTTAACTTTAATTTCACGAATAGATGGAAGTTTCTAAACTGTATGTTAGGTCAGGTAGTCCCACGGGAGTTTGACTAAAGTCTGTTAGCCAAACTCTCGCGTATTTTAAAAATGTCTAATAAATATTCTTTATATATTTATTATTTAATTTGTTTGAAGTCTGCCTTAAGTGATGCAGTGCAGACGCGTTTGAAACGGTATAATAAGGCCCATTAGGCTCTTATATAAAGCTTATAAATTTATTAACTGGTTTATTATTTGTTTACTTGTATACGTTTGAACACTGTGGGTTGTTTGTCTCATAAAGACTAGCCCATCTGATTGTTTGATTTGTCTAACAGTAGAGAAGTTCTCGCTAAGGAACTACACTAATGACTGTTTATTTCTAACATGATTTTCCACTGAACTCAGTACGATTATTGAGACCATGTAATTAATTGAATTCTTCTTTGCTAATTGTTTTTTGCTTTGAATAAACCATTTATGGTATTACTATTTAAATCTTGCATTTCATGTCCTTTGTATATTCTATGTAGCTTGCAACCCTCCCTCTACCTTTAAGTTATCGATGGTCGTAAAGAAAGGTTGGAGAGAGGGGTGTAACAAAGTATGAATTAAATGTGCTAACTTTATATTTAGTTAGAGCCTAGGCCTGTGCTTACTAAACACGCGAACCAAGATTTTAACCTAAAAACAGATTCTGATAGGTGAAAACTCATAAAAAACAATGCGTCACTATGGCAACGCCAATTTTAGCTTTGAGATAAAAGCTATCAGTTACTTAAACTTGCCGATAAAAATGCGATTTATAAATACATCTTATCTGGCAGATTAATGCTATCTGGTGGTCACTAGACACACTTTTAACTTATCGAACAGATAAAAATATTTATCAGCCAGATTAATATTTATCTAGGAGTCATAAGACCAGCCTTAAATATCATAATGTTTAGAGGCAATAGGGAAACACTTGATTTCTAAGGTTATGCAGGAGTATTTGTTCGAAATGTTCCCCGCCAATCATAAATCATGCTAGCAAACAAAATTTGTGTGGTTTTGAATGTACAGTACCTTAACATTTTTAATAATAACACCCTATTGTATTGCATCCGTTTAAGTGTGCTACATGGGGGAGCGCTGAAACGCGTTGCAGATGTTTAGAAATAACACTTTATTTAAGAAATTGTTTAATAGTTTAAAATTGTGTTCATGTCAAAATGTAGGTAAAAGACATGTTCTAGACCAGTTAAAAAAATTAAGTTTAAATTTATTAAAAAATCATATGCAAAGTTAAAAATGATTTAATTTTCAACTAAGTACAGCATTAGAGATATAGGTCTAGCCTTCCTCTAAAAACAAAGTCATGTTTTGATAGAGCCACATCAAAACATTTTATGATAATTTGGGATTGTTTTAGTGGGTTTTTATGTATTAACGTTATTATTTTTCTACTGAGAAGTAGTACCAAAACCCCGCTACCTACAAACCTTTCTTTCATCTCTTCGATACTCTAATTATTTACTAGTCCGACACCTTATCTCAGTCGGTAGCGTGCCTGCCTGCCTACTGAGCTAAGGGTGCCGGGTTCAATTCCCGGCATGGCCAAAAATGTATCATTGATGAAAATATGGGTTTACCCTCTCACATTGATAAATTAACGGGCAGAGATTGAATGTTGTGTATGTCCTAATTTTAAGATAGATTATAAGGAATATGAAGCTATGACAGGTCTAGCAAGGCTGGTATTGTAAAAAATATGACTTGAATAAAAAACTGACCCAGGCCACAGGCTGGAAACAGTAATGGATGTTATATTAAGTTACGAACCTGAATCAAAGACAAGAGAAGTAATCATTTGTTTACCAGGAAACCCGGGCGTCAGGTGTGATTGATTGATTGGTTTTAATGCAGATAGTTTTGTCTCTAATCGTGTGACTAACGTAGTATATAATAGGTTCAACAAATATTTGGCTAAATGTCCTCTCTGGTGGGCACGCAAGTAAAGGCATCAATCTCGTTTAGTACACCGTCTATCACTGTTTGCTGATCACAGAAAGGTCGAGGTTCAAATTATGATCCAGTATACTGAGGTGGTTCATCCTGAATGGTTTATCACTATCTTTCCTCGCAAATCCATGTCAACTTCCTCTAAATATATCTTCCTTGACCTATTAGAAAACATGTGGCCAGCTCGGACGGGAAAATAAAGCCCTGACAAACAAATATATTAGGAAATATGTGAGGATCTTCATTATTATTGTTAGTTTGGGTTTGTAGTATGCAGCCTTGTATGTCACGTCTTGTCACAGAGCGTGTAAGACATACAACGTTTTGTCTTTTCAAAGTTGTATTGAAGAATTTTGACCAGGGGGGAAAGGTGCAAATGATGGTAGAGGGGGAAAGTGTAAGATTGGCTCCCAAGCAATGAAATAAAATATGGAAATTGGCCCTCCTCGCAAAGTGAAGTGCATGACGTGGGGTCATGCCCGAAGAAACAATATACGGTCATCTATCCCCTCCCCCAGCCCTTTCATTTTTCCCCGTGTCAATAAGTTATTTGGTCTGTAATTGCCAATAACATCAATAATGACTAAGACATTTCCATAACCGTTCATATTCACTCGAAAGTACTGCGCTATATATTCATGTATGCAAGATTTGCTCATTTGCTCACTTGCATTTGTTTTCTTTTTTTGACCGTAAGCGTTGAAACAATACCATTTACTAATATACTATTTAAAAATTTACTACCCCTTTTAAATCTTAGGTTTGCAATTCAACAAAAGTTTACGAATTTTTATTATCCAAAAATAAAATAAATAATAGGTGATACTTCTTGCATTTAATGAATATTGGAAAATGTTCTGATCAACAATTTATTTAACACTATTTTATTGCACCATTTTTAGTTCCAAATTTCTAGATTTAATTAAAATTAAAAATCCGTTGTGGTCAATGTATCTTTCGTTAATTCGTTCTGTCAACTACGAAATGTTTTCGATTCAAAATGTATGATCCACCCCTGCATTTTTTTTAACAATTTCGGGGGATTATATCCAAACAACTTTTAGACTATTATTTTTAATTTGTATTTTAAACTATAATTATATTCTAATTTCTAAATTGTAGCATTGTAAAATAATATTTGTTTTATAATGTATTGATTTCATTATAAAATCATAGTATTGTCGGTTTACTATAGGAATAACAAATGAATGTAGATTATACAACATTGACAAATTGTCGCGATAGTAATAATACAACTGTTAACAATGACACAGCTAGTCAAAAGTAACACTTGCGCAAAACACATGGTATTAATAATACATGAACTAGATTCACTAATTTCTTTGAACTATATGATAAGGTTCTACCAACGGCAATGCGACTATATATTCATTTAAAAAGTTTCTCTTCTAATGCCGCTATGCTCATGGCAGATATTCATGTGTTGACATCGCCATGTGAAGAAAATTAAGCTATGTTTCTAGTGAAGCAATATTTTATTTATTATGGCAAAAAAATGTTTTACTATAAAAACAGCAAAAAAACAAAAAACTGGCCTTTTCTCGCGTTCCCTATATCCCAACCTTAAGGAAGTTTATCAATTATTTTTAAGACACAGTAGTAGCTATTATCTTCACGTGTTACTACCCGTCCAGGCTATACTTATGCATTTAATTTCGTAGGTGGGTCAAGGATAAGGAAGATGGTGAAGGGTAACCATGTAAAACTATGTAAAGGTGAACTATTTAAAAAAACTTTAGCCATACTAATTAAATCATTATTTTAAATTACTAGGTCAATATATCAAAAAAAAATATTGTAATATAAAATTAAATCAGTCAAACTTACAAATAATAACTATAACATCCTTAGTTAAATTAGCTAATTTCAAGTCTATAAGACATTAATACAAATAATAATTATAAATATTTAATAATTTACTATCAGAATCTACGATTTGATATTCAAAGGAATACCATCACACATTAAATGTGATCTTAAAATTTCGAGTTGGGAGAAAAGGGTACATAAATAAAGATAATAGCTTTAATATATTCACACACACCTCCCACACAGAAAAGTACATTTCTGGGTGCGCCACCGTATCTCACTGATTAACTGTCCGCTTTGTGTTTAGACTAACATACTTTTCTTAAAATCAAAATTTATCGCTTCGACATTTATACCGTTCGTGTCTACCAAGGTAGTAGTAAATCAATCTAGCATAGGCCAAGACCCCCGAAACCGGGCTTAGCTAAATCACTAAACATAGTCCGAATTGTTTTTAGAGAAGTGTAGGGGGGGCTAGCAGCTTCCTCTTCGACACACCAGTAAAACCAAATTACTAGCGAGACAACAGATTCAGTTTAAGTTTTATTTTGATTTGTGTTGTGTTCCAATAAATGTTCACACAACGTTAACGCCAGTCACTTCCCGTACTCGCTTCACAACGTGGCGGGTGAGCTAAAAGAAAAAGCCTTATTACTCCTAGATGACGCTGAGACTGACGCAACCAAACTGTTATCTGTACCTTTTACGCCATTTGAAACAACAGCCCATGAGTGGATTTTTAATTGTACATATCGCATGCATGACCACTCCCCCACTCGTTGGAGTCGACCAATAGCTTCCTGTGGCCGTGACGTCATTAAATATAGAGGTGTTACAGTTTGCAGTGCAATTTCTTCGGTTGGTTTTATTTGCTCCACGCCTTACCATCCATCCAGACCCAGTACTGTGCATAAGTTGAGGAGGGCAGAATTAATAAAAAATGTACCCTCATTTGAGTGGAAGGATAGTATTTAAGAAAAACCTCCCTCATTTGTTCCGGCCAGATTATTCGAATCTTTGCCTTTCTTTGTTGATACTGTTGGATGTAATGTTGGTGATCAGTCTAGGAGTATTAAGTATATTGTTAAAAGCTTACGAGGTGTTTCCAAGACATCCTAAGAACGCGTGCGTCTGCTTGGCTCGCTCGGTGCGCTAAATAACGTGGAGCTCTAACGCGGTGGGAATTACGTTGATATAGGGTGGGGTAGAATGACATATGCTGAGTCTGAGTTGGACATTTGCAGTAATTCTTACGGGAACTTAAATCTTTGGCCCTACATTATTATTTTATAATATGTAGGGGACTTCGCGCTAGTTTCCCCCTTGAACTACTTTTATTTCAACCAGAAACTTCATCCCCTTACCGCTGTTGATCGGGATGGTGGTGGATTAAGTGAGCGTTTCAAAAGAGGAGCTTCATTTCTACAGTTTTTTCGGCTACAAATTAATTTGAAACTTATTTAATCATATTATTTTTTAACTATTACGTTTAACACTATGGCCATTAACAGTCTAGTGCAGGCATATCAAAGTTGCAGCCCATGGCCCAATCGATACAGGTTTATATAGGGTGCCTGGACCTTTTTATAAATCAACATAAAATGCAGTCCGATACTTCTTTTTATAAACGTGGAAGAAATGTACAATTTGAAGCTATGACATTAAGGAACTGAGCACATTCTCAAAAATCTAACAAGTGAGGTTGGTGAACCAAATTGTTACTCTTTTCCCTTAAGAGGTTGGTTCCCAGAGCTTGTTAAATTTGTGCATCAAATTTCGTGTGATGTTTGTTAGCACATACTTATGTGGATAGTTGTTTTCTTTTTTGAAAATGAACAAACACCTGGGAGATCAGTGCTTACGAACACGCATTTTTTCATAAAAATATTAAAATAGCTTCAACACAAGTTTTAGGCTTCGGCCAGACTGACAAGCGTTCGAGCGAGCGACTACGTGGCCAAACTGGTGAGCGCGTGATTAGCAGATAGCTCTCGATAAGTTGTTGACGAGGAGGCAATGGTTCGAATCTTGGCTCAGTGAACTGAGGGTGGTTTTTGACTAGTGATCTATTGTTGGGGTTTTCCCATTCTCTCTCCGCGCTAATGGTGGTTCTTATTTGTAAAGTCCTACTTTGTTGATAATATTGAAGTATTTTAACATATAAGTTTTACATACACATATATGTATATATAGTTTATGGTCTTACCAAATAAATTAGGCCGTTAGTAGCAAGTGTGCCAAGCCTATCAATAATAATAAAAAAGTCAAATATCGTATCAAATTAAAAAGTTTTCATAGCACTCAATGGACCAACATACAATAATATGGCCCAGCGCCCGTAAACTAGACTGTTCCGGCTCGAGCGCATTCGCTTGAAAAATAGAACCAGTTATATTTTTCCAGCGCATCGCTCGGGTCGCTCGCTCACGTGCTCCAGTCTGGCCACCTCTCATTACAATCAATGTGCTATATTTTATTTTTTAGTCACTCGCGCGCTCGCTCGCTTGCCCAATCTGCCCGTACCTTAACATTCGCACCATTGCTGAAAGTAAAATGTTTCATATTTATGTTAAAAAAAGAGAGGGGAATATTAAAATGGCGTATAATCTTAATTTTACTTTTTGTGATAGTGAGGATTTTAAAATATATTTATTTTTACTTAGATGCTGACAATTTTTTTTTTAATGCAACCTCCTCAGTATTTTCAATTTTCAATGAGGTCCTTATGACCAAACTATTTTGACATGTCTCGTTTAACTAACCCAAGGGGTAAGGATGAAGGACGTTGTTTAGAGAAAGTGCATCAGCATTAGTGTGGAGTGAGAAACGGGAAAACTTCAGGCATCAGTATTAATATGTTAATTGTGTGCTTGACGCCTTAGACCACGCACCACCAGTGTGGGTACAACTAATTTTAAAAACCAGCAGTGTACATTAGGTATGATAAGTTATAATGTTGACGTTGGATCATCTTTGCTTTCCGGAGTTCTAAGCAGCCGATTTTCATTCTCTTTATTGTTATTTTATTATTTAATGCTTATACACAAAGAATATGTCCACAAATTTAAAATGTTAAAAATATTCAAAGGAAAAGCTTTAATTTCTAAAAAATACCATTAATTTCAACAACATTTTATCGAGTTTTCCAAAAAATATTTTAATTTTACATTATTAAAAATAGAAGCATTTAATTTTAGAATTATCACATAAGCTTGCCAACAGATGACATTCAACATTTAGCCTCAGCTGCCCATCATAGCTTTGGTAATCCAAAGCTAATATTGTACACTTTCTTTTAGATAAGAGTTTAGATTATATCAGGTTACTAGCCTTGTTTGTACCCGCACCCATGAGGGTATTCGCTGCTTACGGTAGGGATGCGTTAAGGATGCTGTATCGATCGGTGTTGGCACATTTTAGCCAGTATACCACAAGTACAACCATTGCTCAGTCTAACCCTGAGCACTGTTACTACAAACCAGTATCCCTACTCTAGAGACTGTCTTGCTGGCCAGTATACCACAAGTACAACCATTGATCAGTCTTACTCTGAGCGCTGTTCCTACAAACCAGTATCCCTACTATAGAGACTGTCTTGCTGGCCAGTATACCACAAGTACAACCAAGTCTCAGTCTTACCCTGAGCATTGTTCCTACAAACCAGTATCCCTACTATAGAGACTCTCTTGCTGGCCAGTATACCACAAGTACAACCATTGCTCAGTCTTACCCTGAGCATTGTTACTACAAACCAGTATCCCTACTATAGAGATTGTCTTGCCGGCCAGTATGCTGTTGCCCGTGTCACTAACACTAGTAGGTAAGGCAATGCACCCACATACCCAGACACAACGCCTACCCTGTAAGGGAAAGATTAGGTATGTATCATATCAAAGCTTAGCAAATGTCAATATCAGTGGCGTATTCTGAGAAAAATATGTAGGTATGCTGTACTCTAAAAGTTGCAGGGGAGATTTGGAGGTCGAGGACCCTCAACCACCGCTATCCAAGAACGTCAAGGGATTATTTCAAGGGAAATATTTGAAGATGTGTGCCTATAGAAAAGTGTTTCTGCTTCTCAAATAATCTGGAAATATTTCCCAGAAAATCTAGACGCGCCGGGAATTAAGCCTGGGACTTTTGGGTCCGTAGCTAGAACCTCTGACCCCTAGACCACAAAGGCGGTCCTCAAATTGTAATGCTATCTACTCGGTTAGAAATTTAAGTAAATATTAATGTTGTGGCTAAGAGTGGTATGGGTACATTTCTGAATGCATAAGAGAGACAGATCCTAATCAATTATCCTAGTGTAATTAAAAGCACACAGTTAACAATATTCAAAGCAAAAAATCATAATAAGAGTAAAATGAAGTGGTACCAAGCGTCCATCAGATCTTGGTGCGAGGGAATCAGGTGGATTGTCCAACTCACGTTGCAATTAAAACTATTTCTTAGAGCCTAACTTATCTCACAAAATGCTGCTAGGAAACAAACGAGTCTCCCAACTTGATAATTTATGCTCCAGAAGCTATTTAGATATGTAAGTTCTCACTAACATAGGGGAGATTATTACGGACTATTAATACTCTATCGTTACCTCATTGGTTTATTGCTAATAAATGTACACATATCTTTTGCTGTAAGCAGAGGTGCACCCAAAGAAGAGTAGGGCAGACAGGGTATTTAATCCCCCCACCCCTTCCCCAACACCACAAATAATGTTAATAGAAATTTAAATAATATGAAGTATAACTAAAATATTTAGCATTGAAGATGTGTCAAATGTCTAAGCTACATTTTAATACCAGGCTTCAGGCTTAAGCCTAATATTCAGAAGGGTTACCGTTACACACAAAATTAACAATTGAAAAAACAAATAAATAATAGCTTCGATACTATTTGCATTATTTATATCTCTTAATTACTATAAAACTACATTAAATAATTTATAAACGCATTTAATATTCATAAATATCCTCGGTCTTCAGAGCTTAGGAGGCTGTGCAACCCCAAACCCGCTCTCTCCATCAAAATTTCATTCTTGCTACAGCCTTGATTGAATGCTTCTCCCAAAGTAAATGGCTGGGTGTGCCACTGATTAAGTAAATTATATGAAAATATATTTTATTTTACATTTTCGTACTAAATCATCTTGAAATGGTGAAATAACACCCCTGACTTTTGGGATTCTTTGATGTATAACTATATAAAATCACAATGACTAAAATGTATAATAAGTTGTTGATATAAAACGAAAACGAAAAGAACACTATTAAAACTCCACGAATCCTTTTTATTAAAGAAAAACAAGAATTACCTTCAACTACGGTTAAAGTAGCCTCGTCATCCGTCCTTCCCCTTCCCCCTTCCCCTTACTACCAGTTCTGAAATGCCTAAATTTGAGAGAGTGGTTAGTTGTGTTTGCCAAATACATGATAATACATGTGACTTGAATGCCTAAACATAACTCAATGTATTTAATTAGTGCATAATTTAAAGCTTGTTACGTATACTAATTAATTTTATATTTATTTTATGTAATTTCACTTAAACTATACTAAATTAGCTTAATGAATAAATATTATGATCTTGAATCTTTTTTCAATAGTTGGCAAAATGCTTAGCTTGCTTCACATGAACAGCATGACCTGGGGTGTAAAAAACCGAACTCATTGGTGGGCAAACGGAAAAGAATGTGTTGCAACCCCCTAGACATTGGGCAAGGTCATTAGAG